>JACCID010000159.1:0-288614 GCA_018906775.1 Sycophila sp. Sp_5
CTAGACCAGACATATCGTTTATAGTAAATTATTTAGGCAGATTTGTAAATAATTATGACGTATCGCATTGGGAAGCTGCAAAACGAGTTATTAGATACTTGAAAGGAACACCGAAGCTAGGTATTTTGTATAAAGCGAGTGCTAGTGGCGAACTCTGCATTCGGGCGTATTCGGACTCAGACTTTGCTGGAGATAAAGAATCGCGTAAATCTACTAGTGGATGCATTGTACAAATATCATCCGGTCCGGTTATTTGGTTTTCAAGAAAGCAAAGCATAGTAGCACAGAGTACGACCGAAGCAGAGTACGTTGCTGCGAGTGATACTGCGAGAGAGATTATTTGGATAAAAAGGTTGTTGCGAGAAATCGGTTTTGTGATTGAAAAATCTGTTGATTTATTTGTAGACAATCAGGGTGCAATTAAATTAGCTAATCATCCAACTCTGAGTCGAAGTACAAAACAGAGGGAGGCGCGGACCTCACAGAGCAGAGAGGCAGAGGCGAGGGGAGGCATAAACACAAAGGCGCCCAGTTTGACGCCTTACGGGAGGGACGAAGGTAGCAACGTGGCGCGAACAGGCGATACTAAAAACATTGCATGCTAAAAGAAAGATAATACACCGCGGAGGAGAAGGCGGGTGGCGGCACTGGAGGAAAGGGTATGCGGGGGGGGGGGGGGTTTGGGGGCGGCCTAAGGAATGGTACAGAGAGTCAGGCGGAAAGAGGATGGATATGGGCTGTTGGGAGAGAGGAGGCCAAGGGATTTGACACATGTATCTGGGGGAATACCGGGATGTTGCACTAATCTGGGGGCAGACGTCCGTCCGGGCTGGCGAATTATAAAAGGACGCGGGACTTGTGTGGGCGATGCGTAGGCAGGTTGGGGACGCGGCCCGGCCTAACGCGCGGGGTCGAAGACTTTTCGTGCGCGGTGATGATTATGAGACCAAGACGTATAGATCAGGTGATGGGGACGCGCGCCAGCCGGGGTGGGGCGGGTACTGCGGCTGTAAACCCGGGTATTACACACGCATAACAATTCTAACATAAACGATATAAAATAAACAATCTTAAGATTATTAATTAATCCGTAAGTGTTTTTCGATGTCTCGCTGCGAGCTTACTTGAGTAATCTTACAACAACAACAACAACAAAAAACTAATATAAAGTCGTATATGAAATAAATGACGGGGCGAGAGATGATTATGACGTAAAAAATGCCAGCGCGTCGTTTTACGTGCGTTTACATGGAAGGCGTATAAGAAAAAAAAGGTAACGACGAGTAACGAAAAAAAAATTACACTCCAGTGCATAAAACGAAAAAAATATACACGAACCTACTGCAGATTCTCAGTCCCCCGAAAAAACTTTGTGACCAAACTTTTTTATGACAAAACCGTGTTTAGAGATCAGTTCTATATCCGCATGTCTCATTTGTTCGCGCACCTATACAATTAATTAAATATTTCTTTGGAAATAAGTCAAGTTGTTTATAGTCCACGTTATCGAATACCTTTTTTATTTAATCTTTCGTAAAATAGTTATGTACGATCGAACGTAAAAAAAATTTCCGAACGACAACAAATTGTAAATAAAAGGAATTTTAAAATAAAAAGTATTAAGAGTCATTGTATTGGTTTATATAATTAATTAAGATCTCGTTGATATCCCCCTATGCCTTCTTTTTCACTGTATGAGTTTGCGTAAAATTCACAAAGTCTGTTTATATATACTCATTTATTTATATCATCTCTTTTTCGAGGAGAGATTTTAAAATTAGTACGAGTAAGTGTTTAAATT
Source organism: Sycophila sp. Sp_5 (assembly GCA_018906775.1). Classification (NCBI taxonomy): domain Eukaryota; kingdom Metazoa; phylum Arthropoda; class Insecta; order Hymenoptera; family Eurytomidae; genus Sycophila; species Sycophila sp. Sp_5. The sequence continues at coordinate 1,802 of JACCID010000159.1, forward strand.
TAAAAATGTACAAACATTACAGTAACTTTTTTTACAAGTAGACTTACAATTGTAAGTTAGAAATATTTTACAAGTCTTAATTAAAAATTACACATTTTTACATTCCTGTGAATCAGAAGTTGCATTCCACTCTAAATCTAAATCAGTTGCAACTTCAAATAATTTATCAGCAAGTAGTCTAAATTCATTCGATGCCTCGCAATGATATAAAACATTTGGGGATTTCATTTCCATAAAAAGCATCTGCTATTGCACCAGTCATGCTGCCAATAGTATCCGTGTCGCCTCCCAAACTTATCTAAAATTATAAAATATTTTTTTTTACCTAAATAAAGTATATCTTTAGTTTGTGTAGATTTTCTTACAGCATATTGAATAGCTCTCATGAGAGGATTGTCCATTTGAATATTTTTGATTGGCTTTTGAGCTCTTAAGAAGCAAAATATTGCTGTTGGTACGGATCTCAAGCCACTGATATCATTACCCAGATCCTCGATAACTTTTTTGTAATTGGGCCAATCGTCACCCTTCTCTTGTAGTAAATTTTTTATTAGATTCAATTGATTTTTATAAGGTTGAGCTTTAAGCAAATCTAAACTATTAATACACAAATTTAGATAATGTTATTATTTATGATTGTTATATATACATTTTCTTCTACTTACCCTTCTTCATCCTTTTCAATATAATGCATCTTATTTACACGATCATCAATAAATTCCATAACATTTAAATCTTTTTCGGGATTTACATGTAAAGATTGTTGAATTGCTATTGCCTAAAAATAAAAAATATTGAATTCCTAAACATTAAAATATAAAAAAGGTAAGATAAAAAATAAATTTTATTCTATAATAAAAATATTTTACCTGCAAAATAGCCCCATCTACACCTATCTTATGGGTGTGCGTAAGAAGGGACTGTTTTTTTGCCATATTTATTAAATGCTCATAATTATTATAACAAAACAAAAAATTGGAGCATCCCTCATAGCAGCTCCAGTTCCAAATGAACCTTGACCATGAAATTGTTCTTTCGCAGGTAAACAAAGAGATTTGCAAATTTGTTTCCCCTGAGTTTTTGAAATACCTATAAAATAATATCACAGACACTTTTCCAACGTAAAATTTCATGCTCTTTCAGAATTCCAGGTCAAAATTGTAATTAACCCTCAAGGAAAAAAGATATGGCTAAATTAAACATAAAAAACTTGAAAATTTTCGAAAATATTTTTCATCTCAATTTTTTTGCAATGATACCGAGAAGGTATCATCTTCTAATCGCGATCATAGGTGATCATGGGGATTGAAAATTAATGAGACATTTTTATGTTAATATTGAATCACTTCTTTTCACAAAATGGCGTCGAGAATATGAAAAATTTATTAAAATTTTAACTTATAGTTTTCTTGAAATCTATAGTCTTTAGGAAAAAATTTCTAAGAACAAAAATGTCTTAGAATTCGTCAAGGAGTACTCTCAAATTTTTCAGAATTTTTTAATATATTTTTGAAATAATAAATTTTTTCAAATTTAACAAAAATTGTCTCAAAAATTCTAAAAAAAAATTTGAGAGTGTTCATTGACTAATTCTAAGACATTTTTTTTTTCTTAGCAATTTTTTCCTAAAGTCTATAGTCCTAAGTGGATACTGATATTTCTAAAATTGTTACTAAAGTAATTACTGTACTATTATTTATTCTTCATTAGTTATTTCTAAAGAAATTACTTTATTAATTACTAAAGTAATAAACATTTTTTAAAATAGTTGAGTTATTACTAAAATTATAACTTTAGTAATAATTTTAGTAATAACTAAATCAATAATATTAATACTTTTTAGAGAACCTTACTGCGGCGTGAGCTCTGAATGACCTGGTCTCTTCCTAGTGTTTAAAATTAAAAAACTATTTGCATATTTGCTGGCGATGTAGTGGCAGCGTTGTGTTAAAATATTTTTAAAGTTATTTTTACTTACTGGAGGAATCAAAATAAAGCATAGTCTTTACTTTAATTTTTTTAATTTATCCAAAAAAATATGTTTTAACGTCCGTTCAATTTTAAACAGTATTTTTGTGTTTAAAATTGATCGGTTATGTAACTGTATACCTCACAGGATTCACGTCCTTAAAAATAAATAAATTCCAATGAGGGCAAGTTACATCAAATGTGTTAATAGGACAATTTATAATCAAGGCAAGGGGTCAAAATCAGTTTCCAGCTCGTTAGGTGAGAAAACAGATCGTTCACCTGATCCCATGATGCTCGTCTTATCATCTTCGTCTCCTGTGATACCCACGCGTGCCTGTGAAGTTCAGCAACTTTGTTGCAACGATGACTTTTCGTTTCGACAGTAAAACGTTCACAGTCTACTCTGGTATTTTAGCGCCCGTAAACTGTAATGCGATATTTATTAGCATTAAAGCTTCTTAGTCTTATCCCAAGTGATTAATAGTGAATTTGCTAGAAGCTCTGTTTTAAAACTGTACTTTACGCTATTAAATGTTATTACGCGAATATTAGTGCAATTAACGATGCGTAAAAATGTACTCATTAAAGCATGATTTACTGCATAAATAATCTTCATATTAGCGCTCATGACTGAAATTATGTAACCCGATATAGTATTTTATGAATCGACCTAAAAGTTATTCTGCCACATTGGGTTACCAAAATATTTTCAAAAAAAAAGGCGTAAAATAGAATATAACAGACAGTTTATCATTATAACTTATAGACTTTAAGTTATGACTATATTATAGCACTTTATATGTAAAATGTGTATAAAATATCATGTCTAAATTTTAAAAATAGTTTAAAAGTACTATATTCAAAATATAGTACTTTGGTGCCACAATCAACTTATAAATAAACAGTAGTGATAGCAAGTCATAATGATATTAAATTATATCACAATTGATACATTGATTAATAATTAAATTAAGTAAAAAAATAATAAATAAAAATCTCAACATAAACCAAAAATGTAATAACATACACAAAAATATAAGTAACTTCTACTTTTTACACGGTAGATTTAATTGTGAAATTGGAAGTTAATTTTGTTTTCCGAATTTTCAGTAGAATCTGTTTTACAAAACTGCCAAATCTACTTTTTCTTAGTCTAGCAGATATTACTCTGACGAAACAGTAAAAACTACTTCTTTTTTTTCTGTGTAGTTTTAAGAAATATTAGATATTGTTAAATATCTAAACGAATAATTTATATAATTTAAATTTTTTTATATTTAGTTTTAAACTATCTCTAAGATCTACATATAAGTATTTATTTATACACGCTGATAAAAAAAAAACTCGGGAAAATAGTATACAGTCGAATAGGGGGTCAAATTCTAAGCACTTTTGGGCTTTTGGCATTTTATGCAGCCTTGGATAATCATTGAGTTATCTTAATTAAAAACTAAGATAATTATCCAATCATCGCTCGAGCTAGTGCTGGTAGGCGGTGCGCGTGAGGACAACCGTGCGGCAATCATTGTCAGCTCAAACGCTGATTGGGTAATTATCTTAGTTTTTAATTAACAAAAATTTGATAATTATCCAACATTACGCAAGATGCCAAAAGACGAAAAGTGTTTAGAATTTGACTCCCTACATAACTGTACTATTTTCCCGAGTGTTTTTTTGATCACCGTGTTTATCCGATTTGACCTAGTAACTTAATTACTAGGATATAGAACTTATGAAATGCATAATTGTATTACTTATTTAGTTTTAGCTTTTAGTTTTTTTAGTTTTAATTTTAGTTTATATCACGGTAGATCATCATACAGGAAGCTTTCCTCTGCTGGGTTACTTTTGTAATGTGATTTATAAGAAATATTACTCTATGGAAATTGTTGTATTTTACTCTGATTAAATAAATAAATAAATGGATATGCTGCCACAGGAGTTAGCTTAATACACACGTTCAGGGGTAATAATTTTATCTGCTCATTCAAATAAATAAAATAAATAAATATATACTTCCAGTAGTTTTATTAATTAAGACTCTTATAAAAATAGAATTTTTTTAAATTTAAAAAACAAAAACTTTGCAATACCCATTTAACCGATTCTCGAATATTTTCAAGATTTGCCAACAGCATTCAGTTTTTGTAGAAAAAGAATTTAATAATGAAAGATCCTTCTGTTTCGTGGACATAAAGAAGATACCTGACTCGAGCCAGAGGAAGATCGGTCGCGGGACTAAGGAAAGATCGTGGAATTAAATAAAAAAAGGACCAGGCAGCTTTGAAAGAAACACGAAGAAAAGACATCCAAGTCCGGGAAGGCAGTTTCTAAGGTCGTATTTCATTGAAACGTGATACACCAAAAATTGCAACTATTCGCTAGTCGAGAAAGTTGACTAAATAAACTCATACGTACATAGCAATACCATTGCAGCGCATTTCTGACTGTAAATACAGAGAAAATACTGCGTGCGCTTGAGATTATTGTTATACCTATCACCACAAAATGTAAATTTCTTTATTACTTTGTGTAATCAACTTAATATACTTAATGAAAATGCAGCATTGTTATGCACTCGCATAGACAACGTAGTAATAAAAATTACAAGATGATAAATAATTTACACGTTTATGATACACAATTATAGCCAGCGAAGTATTTTCGTACAGAGCGATTTTAATTGAATAAATAATTTGGCAATATTTAAGCAAAATGAGATTAATCAGCACCACGCTATAATGTAAAACTCAGCAATAATTAAAACAAACTCCTCGTAACGGTAAATGAGGTAAATTAAAACATTTTACATTTCAATGACCGCTGATTATTATCCTGCATTATTAATAAGCTAAATTACATGAAGCAAGTTTAAAAAAGAAGACCAAAACGATCGCGAACTTTAACCCTCCATTTGTTGAAAAGCAAAGTTGAAAAAGTCCCAGAACGATTGAAAGCGATTGTTGCTTAAACACTCACACCTACAGCCGCACACGCGTACGCGTAATCGCTTAAAGTTCGTGACCGTCGCGAGGGGCACAAATGGCCTCCACGCGGAACGGAGAAAATTTAGATAAAAGTGCAAGGGAGAAAGAGAGAGAGAGAGAGAGGCTCCTCAAGCTCGCACGTACAAGTGGTTATATACGTATATAAAATGCGCAAACGCGGAATTTTGGACAAAGTCACGTAGTTTAGCCGCGCGGGTGCGGTACGCTCACGTAGAGCGACTCGCTGATAGGCCGACGACGCGGCTCTTTTTCTGCAGCTTCGCGCGGCAGGGTATCATATTCACGTGTGTAGCGTGAGCAGGAAGAGCGCGAGCGCGCCGAGCGACGACGATCCACCCCCGCGTACTTAATTTGCATGTTCTCCATGAAATATGCATTTCCTGTTACGCTGACGACGTCGGCGACGGCGGCTCGGGGACGATTGGAGGGCGGAAGGAAGGATGCGCGCGGCCAGACAGAGATAGAGGCAGAAACAGAGAGAGACGGACTGACGGAGCTTCGAGTGGGACAGAGACGGACGCGTAGGGGCAGAGTGGGGTGGAGGGGGGAGAACGCGTGCACGAGCGGCGTCGTGACTTCTGCTCTAATTACGGCCGATGCCTCTCCGACCTCCGGCGCGTATAACGATTCTCCGACTAGCTCGTAACGAATGTGATAGTTTAGGTAATCGGGGCATCCGCGCGCCGCCGTCTCTACCCGCCCCGGAAGTTCGATAACGCGGCCCGCCGATGTTTTAATCTCTCCCTCTCTCACTCTTTTTCGGGCTTGATCCTTATAGCCTCTCTTGTGGGAGGGAGACTAGTGTTGGTGCCTGCATGATCGTTCTAATCATTTATTTTGTTTACATTACTCTATTTATTTTTACACGGTCTCAATATCACATGCTAAAATGGTTGGAGTGAAATTGCACTTTTAGTTTATAGTGAAACCACTCGTTTGATTTCAATGGAGTAAAATTATTCGTAAAATTACTCCATTATTCGTTTGAATTCCAGTTTCTTCCCGCCAACCTGCGCTGGTTCGAGGTCCAAGGGGACCAAGGGCACGCGGGGGCATTTCTCCTCGCAAGTGACCTACGAGCAGTGCGGATCCCCTTAATCTTCTACTGGTTTCTGGAATCTTTATGGCTTCTGTTGGTCGAGTTTAAATTGTGTTTATTACTCGAACCATATGTGTAATTGTGCATTGGTGTGATTGAACTTGTAAGCGAATGATCCTCAGCTTCACAGTGCGGCGATCGTGACCGCACCTTGGTCAACTGTGGAGCATCGAAACGTCAGAATTGGACGTTACCAAACTTTTACCCCAGGAGGCCTTACAATCCTGGCGGTCAGATCACTACGGTAAGAGGGCAATGGTTGTATAAAATTTGGTAAGAGAGCTCTCGATTGTTGTGTTAATGGCCATCAAGGGAGTGAAATTAACTATAAAATTAGAGTCAAAATTTTAGTTCAATAGAGTTCATTTTCACTCTACTTCACTCCAGCTACTTCAGCGTGCATATAGTTCTTTTTGCAAGTGCAATAGTGCTTACTGTAAATTAAACCTCGGTTATTGAGAATGCATAATGTGCAATATTTTTGTCTGCGACTGCGATAATTTTTATAAATTATAAATTATAAAAATTATTATTTACATTTACATGTTCATACATGATATTATTCTATAAATTATATACACAAGCAGATTATAAAATTCTGCTGATCAGTCTTATGAATATTATGCTTTTTTTAAATATTACTTTATTAAAAATTTATACATATACTTTAGAGTAATTTTTCTGTTTAGAGAATATAATTTCACTCAATTTGTAGGAGTCATCACTCTATTTAACTTTTAGAGGGACGGGATACGCCGGTTGGTGTAAGGCCACTGATCTCCAAACATTTGACATCAATTGAGATATTTATCATATGCTTCAGATCACTTTTCTTTAGAAACAGCCATTTTTTAAAATTCCTCAAGTGCCGGTCCTCTAAAGGTTAAAATTGAATATCAGTTAAATTGATATCAGGTGACCGCGTTCACTTATATTAAGAGTTAAAGTTCACTCCAGCATCAAGAAGCGATTAAATCGATTCAGAGATGTTGAGAATCGTTGTTTTCCCAGAGTCAACATTAGTTCTACTAGAATCATTTTCACTCTAAAAACATTAATATATACCTTCGAGATAGTTTATTTAAAGAATAGGTCCCAAATTGACCTAAGAAAGTTGTGATTGTGCTTATATAAAATTGTTCTTTAAGAATTGTATTGCAATAATATTTCATATACTGCTATTTGTACGTTATACTGTTTGTGCCAGTAGTCAAAATAAAAGGATATGTATCTCTTTCTTTTAGACTGTTATCCTCTTACTCGCCCTATTGGCTATGAAACTCCTTTTTTCCTTTAATGCCCAACAATTTACACTTGGCGAAACTACAAGGAGAAGAAGGGGGCGGTAATTTGAATTACTCCGCCGACTTGTCAGCGAAGAAAACGTCGACTCGATGGTACACACCCAGTGCCGCGTTTCCACCCTGCCAGATGGCAGATGGTACCGGCGAGCTTTGAAAAATTAAGCGCCGCCCCCTTTTCCAGGATTTAAATAATAAAAGCAGCCCGCCGCGCGAGCAGCACATTAGGACCCGATCGCCGGATGTTAACTGAAATTTACGGGCGAATCCGCTGAAAAAGCCCGCTTTATTAAACCAAGAGGGAGGAAGCCCGAGTAAGCGGTGCGCAAGCGGAATTAGTTAGCGGGGGTGGGGGCGGGGCAGCTCGGCCGATTAGCGGCGTTCCGAAATTTCGCCGGCGTCCCTTACTTATTCTATTTTTTTCCTCCTCAGTTCGCCGCGGCAATGAGAACGGAGCTATCCATTCATTAGGATTAAAGCCTTTCGCGGAAATAAAACAGGAGCGAGGGAAGGGGGCGGTGGACGGCGTCGGCGCTTTCCACCCTCCCTCGCGGGAGCGAAAACGAGCTGCTTCCCGGAGCAAGATCAAAAGGTTGCCACGCGGATCCTACAGGAGGGATCGGCAAGGCGCTCCTTTGCTCTTCTCTCTTTTCTCTCGGTGCGTCCCGCCTTATAACGAAAGCGCGGAAAGCACTCGGTGCGGTACAGTCGTCACCGGCGAATATGCCAAAGAACAAAAAGCTCGCCGCGTCGGACGCGGAGGAACTGCAGGAGACGCGGCATTGTACACAAGGACGTGAGCAAGAGTTGCCGACCGACCCTGCGAATACTTTCGCACAACTTCCCGGCTTATAGCCCGCGGAGACTTTGCTTGCGCGGTATATTATAATAATGCCGAAATCTTGCGCGGATCCTCTCTCTTTCTCTATTTATTTATCTATTTGTAAGCGTGCTTCTTTCTCTATCTCTCCTAATTCGCAGTTGCCTTCTTTGTATTGCATCTGGAGCAGGTGAATCGTCAGTTTTTCAGTTTCAGCCTTTTCCAGATAGTCCTGGGAAAGTCTTAACAAATGTATAAACTATCCATGGAGATTAAAACTTTTTCTTCCGCTGTTGGTCTACTTTGTAGGGACGTTTAAAAAAAATTAAATGACTCATTTTTTAGTTTAAGAAATTCGTTATGCAATTTACAGCGAATGATAAACTTTTTATTGGTTTTTATTTGAAGAAAATAAAAGATACTTCTTATTTTAATAAATGAGCTTGACGGTATTTAGCTACTTGAAGAAAATTCAAATCCTTATTCATCATTTCTATGTCTATCTTAAGACTTAGACTATACCAATTACTTACTCTTGCTAACTAAAATAATGAATTGAAGTAATTAATTACAGTACTGCGAATAAATTTTGTTTTACAAAATTACTAAAAGCTTTCAGTCAATCCTATCCAATTAGGAAAATGCACTTTGGGATGATCGGTACCAATTGTAAAGATTATTATTAATACTTACAGCAAGTATTAATAATAATCTTTAAATCTTTTCAAAAGTCTTTAAGTATTTTCATTCTTGAGAAGGTCTAAAAGTCAATTAAAAATTTTAATTTTGCACCATAATATAGCAGATGAAAAAACAATTAATTTGCTTGTAATAAAGAGTATAAATGAAATATCTAATAATCAAAATATTTTATAAAGTTCCAAATTCATATAACAATACCTCGACGAGAAATACTTGAATAATATAAAAAACCACTGCCAATTGATTGGCGTCCTCAAGCATGTTTTTAAACTTCTTTATTTTATTATATTAATAATTATTATATATTTCGCTATTTTATTAATATTTGGTTTACATAATTATTTAAAGAATTTACATGTATACGTTTATTTTTTTTTAATTTTTAGATTTTTTTATATTATATATTCTTAGAAGAAATAAAATATAAAAAAATGCATACAAAAATGTAAAGCTGGAAATTTTTGACACTATGATTCACAAGCCGCCCAACGAACTCATGTACATTCATGTCAACCAATGTACATTCAAAATCTACATTTTCTGAAAATTTCAAGTCAATAGAATTTTTACGTAAGCTATCGTTGGCCATAGAAATCACATTTTTTCATTTTTGAAATTATTTTCTGCGAAATTAGTGATCAAAATTAATTAAATTTTATATATAATCTAGATATTGATATTCTTCATCAATATGATTTTTATAAATTTTTTTAAAATTATATATTTTTATGAAAAATCTGAGAACGTTAATAGTTAAAATAATTTTTTTGTTTAAAAAAAAATAATTTTATGCTCTTTTAACTACTTTTTATTACTTGTATATATCTAAATTCTACCATTTCAAAGATTCAAAAATAAATTTTTTGAAAATCAAAAACTCAAAATTAAAAAAAAAACTAATTAGAAGATTAAAAAGATTATTCTTTTCCCCAATTCGGAATTAAAAAACAAAAATAATGAACTATGGTGGGTTGAATTCTGATGTGTACTTTTTTCATCGAGATATTGTTATACGAAATGAACATTTTTAAAATGATAAATAGTTACTTAAAAGAGGGCGAGTATTTTTTAATTTTTAGATTTTTCATTTGTATTCATTTTTTTAAGAAAATGAATGGTTTTCTTCGTCTACTATACTGGGGTGTATGTTGTTTTCATTTATTTATTGTATTTTATTTCATACTTTGACGAGGATGATATGTTTTATCTAGTCATTTCTAAATTTACCTACTGTCATATTGCTTTTAGTGATATTGCTTATTTATTAATATTAATTACTTTTAAATGGCTGTGATATTCTCCATTAAAGCAACGACTGAAGTCGCACTTAATTTCAAAACTCATTTTGTACTAAAATCTATTATATTATTGTTTTATTTATAAATACTGTATTTGGCAATAAACATCTATTCTATTTTATTCTATTTTATTCTAAATTGTGGCGCGAAATTTGAATTTGCAATTGATTCTCGGAGCCCCTTAAAAAAGCATAAAAATTGAAAAGAATTTAAAAAAAAATTGTTGCAAAGCTCTAACGATTGTACAACTTCCTACCGCCTAGAAGTACTGCAGCAACATTCGCTTTAGAACGACCATTGAAATTTCCTATAATAGCCGATCAAGGAAGTAAAAGCCAGTAGGTAACTACCGAAGCACTTAGAAGTTGTATCAATATCGTCCACTAAGCGTCGGTGCCCGGTACAACGGATTTACAAATTTGAATGACAAATCAGGCTGCACCACCCCGTCGTTAGTCGAACTTAAAGGGGCGTAAACTTTTCAAGAGAATTGCCTCGCTGGCTGGGAACGACACCGGCTTAAACGCGTGTGCCGCGAGTATTATATTCTAATGAGCGACGTGGGCCCTCCGAAGTAACGCTCGAAAGATAAAAGTACAATAATCCCCGCGGCAGCCGTCGGAGCGCGCGCGGGTCCTCCCGTTTAAATAATTCAAATTTATATGTAGGCGGGTGAGAGAAACCAGGACCCGGAGGAGGAGGAAGAGAGAAACGCGCGCCGAGCGATATTTATGAGGGCTTTTACCCTGACGAATTCCGCGGGTGCGCAAGATGAACGACGTCCCCTCCACAAAGGCGGACGCGGCTCTGAGATATCTGACTTTTAGATGCTCGGCCCCCACCACGCCGGAGTCAGCCGAGGCTACCGCGCGCGACTGATAGGAAAGGGATAGCCTCCGCCGACCCCGGCTGCAGGAATCTGCTTGCGAGGAGAGAATGTCGGGCCCGCTCGGACCACCATAAATTACCCGCTCTTGATGCATTGCAAACCCCCGGACCGAGCGAGCCTCCCGCGCCCGTCGCTTGACAGATATACCGGCATTAGGTGCGTCTTTGTGCGTGGGCTGACCGCACGACCTCGTAAAACGGGCGGAATCGACCGCTGTACTGCTTTTTTAGGGGTATTCTCTTTTTTTTTTAGAGTTGAAAGCTCATTTGCGCTGCTGTAGCGTGTCGGACCTCTTAATGTGAGGGGAAATAGGCTTTCCCGCTGCAGCGCGTTTGCAGGCGGATTTTAGGCGCAGCGAAAACAACTGAAATTTTAGAGGGTTGTTTTGGTATAGGCTCCGCAGCGGAATTACGTATCTGTACGCCAACTGCGTAAAAATGTAAAATTTAGTTTTTTTTATCTAATATCAAAAACAGTTATAAATTGTATAATGACATCGATTTCTGACATTTTTATAACATTTTTTGTTTTATTACGCCTTTAACAGATTGAAAAGGTTCTGGAACTCTCTACTCAATAATTTTATCGTGTATTGATTCTATTGGTCAGTTGAAAACCTCTTTACGATCTTTCACTTGCAGTTTTTAGTTTAAGTACGTTTATTATTTCAAATGTCTATTTAAGGGGGCAAGCCTATGTTCCGAACGTGAAAAAAATGATATATTAAAAATTATGAATTTCACTTAAAACTTACATATTGGAGATAAATATTTTAACTATTATAATTGTTAAACATTTTGACATAAATTAAACTTGGAAATTCTTATTGGAACCTTACTGGTGTACATCCTCTCTTAAGTTAGAGTAAAAATTAACTTTCGAAAAGATTTTCAGCCGCATCGTACTTAACTTACACCATCTTATACCTCAGCTGTATCGCACTCAACTTATACCATATTGACTTACTTCTCTTTTTCATTCTAAAGGTTTTTAGATTTTATTTATTTATTCACCAGAATTGCAAAAAATAACATTTGTCGATCAATACAGAGTATATAATTATAACATAATAACACATTATACTGTCGCAAATCCTGCAGAGGAAGGTATTCCTGATCGCAGGTCCGAGTTAAACCAAAAACAAGCGATAGGCTGGTTAGTTATACAACAGTATTAACTTCAGCCTTATATCCGTACATCCATTCATGCTAGTAAAAAACATGTTCCATCAGATTCTCTTCAATATTAAAAATATTAAAGAAGTTCAATCCAGATTTTATATTTTACTAACTGCCAATTTGTTATTGACTATTTGATTCTTTATTGCGTGTATTGAAATTTTGTTTCGCTCGGCAAGAAAATTACTATAAATTTTCTTGCCTTGTTAAGTCTGTCCCCATTTAATAAAATTTATTTTAAACTTTACCCTATTATTATTTTAGTGTAGGATTTTCTTTTACACTGCTGTACATGGTATATAGAAGTCTGTACATTCATGTATGTATGTCAAGGATACTTTTATTATAAATTGCCTTTTTTTAATTCTTCTGATAAGGTAAAGTACTCGAAATTTGGTCACCTTCTAGATTCTAAAATGGGACTGAAGGATACGTAACAAAAACTAATTATAATAAAAGATTCTTTATTAGCATTATTTGTGCTATTAGCTATGTGGTCACATCGATATTTCATGAAATTACTCTTTGAATTAAATTTAATTGGTTTTAAAACTTGTTCAGCTTTAGACATATTTTTTTAAAGTTATTTATTTAATATATAAGAGCATGAAAATTAGTTATTATTTGTATAAGATTAAACTAAGAATTTTCCAAATAATTCGTTTCTTTATTCTATCGTTTATTATTTACTAATCTGAAAAAGTTGCACGGTTTTGAGTAATTTATGCTTTATTAGTCAACCTTTGAAATCATAAAAATATTAACATTGTTAAAATTTTCATTTTTCGTTCAGTTTTTTTACCGTCTGCACAAATAATAAAATCTTAATTACTTTAACATTTCAATAATAACTAGAACACTAACTAAAATAACATTGAATCATTAGTCAAACTATTTTATTAAATAAAGAATACATTGATGTTTCTTCTTTATTGTCCAAAAAACGCTAATTTGACTATTTCTCGTAATTAACTGATATGCAGCTGCAGTCGTCGCTTAATTACCTTCAATAATTGTTTAACGTCAGTAACGTCGATATATAGCGACTAGAAATAACTGCATTGAAGAGACAATAATTTACGAAGCTATGTCTGCCAAATGACACCTGGTTATATAACTTTCGTATAATGAGAGTCTACCTTGTTAAATGTACCTCCATTAGTTCAACGAATTCTCATAATTATGCAACCGAGTTTGTTTTAAATGTAAGCCGCAAAAACGTTATCAACCCATTATTGATACTAATATCACTAGCAGACCCCCTCATACAAAAAAAAAGTTATACAAGCCTTTAAACTTTAATATCCAGATGGACAGAATTTTACAATAAAAATTATCGTTATTTTCACAGTAATATGGAACTTGTCTGCATTGTTTATTAAAATTAAAGTAAATAGATACTATTTTTTTTACAAAATTTACGTTAGTAAGAGAAAAATATTATCGTTGCGTAAAATAATATTTATACGTAATAACCTTTAAAAAATTTATTAATAACATGAATTTTCATCATTGAATATTAATTTTAATGACTTAATATGAATTTTTATCGTTGACAATGATGTAAAATATACCGTAGATTGTCCATAAATTTTACCCTTAAACAAATGTTTCATTAAGGGTTCAAAAATGATTTTGAGAGTGCCCAGCAGTGATGCAAATGACTAATATAATTGGTTTTTATCTTAGTGTGGCTGATCCCAAATCTGAAAACTGCACTGACAGTATAATTTTAAATATAAGTATATATGACAATTTTGAGATTCTACTGGTACCTGTATTTTTGTAGAATTAAAAAAAAAACAAATTCAGCCTAGCGGGCAAATAACCATACACATTCCTTCTTGCGCTTGATCGAAAAGGTTAAGAGTTCAGCCTTGCTAGGCCGAAAAATAGTATATACAACATGGGAGGTAAAAAAGAATGTCTCAGGTTGCATGTTTGTCAACCTCGTCTCCGGCTTGGGGGCCAATTTACATGCGATCTTATTTTACCACCCATGTCACGTAAGATACCATTTCTGTCCTCCGGCCAGAAAGCGCCAACTTCTCGGCGAAAAAAAATGTCGGATCTACTGGAAAAGATAAGGTAACGCTGATATGACTACTACCGTAAATGACTGTAAGCTTAGAGTAACTGTGCGATTCAAGTTATTTGTAAATTAACATTATAGGTTATGTTACTATTACTATTCAAAAGTGCTATAACATAAATGACGAATTCAAAAAATTCAGTAATGCCAATTGAATTTTGCGATTAATTTAAAAGGACAACTATAATTTTAAATTTACATTAGTCAGTGCAATTAAACTTACCTTTTTTCTCTCCATGTAGGGTAAAATTCATCGTAGTTTCGGTAATACTTGTGACTCCATCTGTAATAATTATAACATAACCTATAAATACCGCTACTGTATTAAAAAGGTCCGTGTTTACTTTGTGCCCAGGTAATTTTTGTAGAAATTTTAATGTTTATTTTAATTTGAAATCCTCTCGGTGTTTACATGTATTCCTGTTCATCGCAGTGAATAAAAAATTAACCTCGTTGATCGTACAAAAGTCCTATTCAGTCTACAATAAGAACAGCTTCCATTCGAATGGAAGGAGAAAAGTTCACCAAGCGTGTAACCAGATATTTTCTCTTTCGGCAAGGAAGGAAGCATCATCTTAATCATTGACGGTTCTCGCGATCTCGGTATTCCACTCGACGGGGAGGAAAAAGAAGAGAAGAAAAGGGCGGGGGGGGAAAAAGCCCGAGTCAAGGAGGCGGCCAGCATTAAACGCCGCTCGCCAGAACACACCCTTCAGCTCTCCGAGAGTTTGGTTTTTCATCGCCTCCTTTTTCCCCTCGTTTGTTTGCCCAGCCGTACGAATTATAATCAAGAAACGTATACACTAGTTCGGAAAAAGGCAGTATATACCCCGACTAATTATATTGCGAACCGAACTAATAATACAACGATCAAAACGCAGTCGAGCGGAATTTACGAGATCCCACCGACCAAATGGTCGCTTTACACCGTGCCTTTTTTTTTAATATATATGCATGTATACATATTTTTTGCGCTTGCAATATTCGTTGCGCGCGTTGAATGTTTTTACGCGATTAATATGCGATCCGCAGTTGCGCGCTTTGGCCGAGTGGCTCGGCGAAATCGCTTTATTTCCGACGCAATTGCCGCTCGTCCCTATTGATTTTTACGATCTTGCTTTTTCCGAATGTTTCATTTCCGCGAAAAGTGCGCAACGGTAAACATACTCTTAAGCATAAAATTCCAACGGCCGACGAAACGCACAAAGAAATTTAATCCACCGGTTATTGTCACTAACTGCACCATTAAATAAATAAACATATAAAGAACAAGAAATAAATTCATATTTATCAATTTATAAAGGGTTTTTCGCATGCCCAATAATATTATTTATTTATAAAAAATAAAATACTGTATGTAATCGTAAGCTTCCATTAAATCAAAGAAAAAGTGCAATTGACATGAAAGCGTCAGTAAAAGAGGGAAAAAGGGGCGATGGGTAAAAATTAGCTGTTACATAGGCAATCGATCAGAAGAATTATTCTGAAATTGCCGAATGATAACACAATTGATTTCTTGTCTGCGGCGAGGCGCGAGCATTCAACCGGGCGAAATCGTTTCTCTTCGCCATATATATCTATGTATATATAAAGGGACAGTCGATTTTTTCGTGCGTAAAGTTCAGCGGCGAGGAAAGCGAAAGAGCCGGGGAAATTATCTATTGGCACCACAAGAACGTACAAAGACGACGCGGTTCCTTCTCTCATTCACCCCGCATGACGTTTCACTTTTGCCCCCCCCCCCCTCCCGCTTGCGCACAGGGACGCCACATTGCACACGCTCAAGAAAAACGTCTCGATAATATCCCTCTAGTACCCTTTTCTCCTTTTACCAGTCTGCCATGCAGCCTTCGTTTTTCCTTTCTCCTCTTTTCTTCTTTTTTTCAATCAAATAAATGTCCATTTACCCGCGGCCGTTTCTGCCTTTCATCCTGCTGCTCACTTGCCTATCGGCTGTAAGACATGTATATATATAAAAATTTATATTTGCGTAAAAATTGATTTAATTCTTCCTCCAATATGTATTTTTTATTTTTAAGTCTACTATCTTTTCGTTTCATACTAAACTTCTCGTTTTGTATGAATATGTGCAAATCCACGGCAAACAAGAAAAAACTCAGGTTTGGAAATTCTATTTTTTTAAGGTACACCTACATGACCAATTTTTGATTGCTGTTTAAGTCATTTTAAAAGAGAAAAAATAGGTGTGCATGGCCAATCCTTGGGCAAACTTTTTCCGAACGAAATAACGCAAAAAAGTTGAAAAAACAATAAAAGAATTGTTCACGATTTTTTTTAGAGTCAACGATATACTTTTCAAAAGATTTACAAAAATAAAAAGTTC
This sequence comes from Sycophila sp. Sp_5, assembly GCA_018906775.1. Lineage (NCBI taxonomy): Eukaryota > Metazoa > Arthropoda > Insecta > Hymenoptera > Eurytomidae > Sycophila > Sycophila sp. Sp_5. The sequence continues at coordinate 18,504 of JACCID010000159.1, forward strand.
TTAGAATTAGCCTAGGAACCCTGCCTACAGGTTGTGAGACCTTGACGATGGTGGAAGTGCTTGAGTCTCGTCAGGCCGCTGGGTCACTCACCCTTGCAGAGTAAACTTGTCTGAGAGTAAACTGATAGCGATTTCCGTAAAAAAGACTTTTCGAATCTTGATCGAATCCCCGTAAAAAGAGCTCTTCGGTGTATGGGACAGAATCCCCGTAAAATGAGCTCTTAACGTGAATGTAGTGACTGCATGATGAGTGATTGTAGGGAAGCGCCTGAAGGCACCCGTGGTCCGCGGGGCGATCCCCGGGACAAAGGGTGCTTGTTGCTACCTGCAGTGCGGTGGGGCATGTCACTGAGACTGACGAGGCGACCAAAGAACAATCCTCGCGGTGGTCAGGTGGGGGGGGGGGGCATGAAAGAGGTTATCCTAGCCTTGACGTACTTTTCCAGTGCCTCAAACGTCTCGCCAACCCCCTGAGGAGATAAGGACTTTGGTTGAAGACTGCCTCAAAAGGAGTAAGGAGGTATTTATAGGGTGTGACGCGAACGCACACCACCTTGTATGAAGCAGCTCAGACTGCAATGATTGAGCTAAGAAACTCTTGGAATATCTCTGTACGACGGAACTAGACATCCTCAATAGAGGCAGGATTCCGACATTTAGAAACACCAATAGGGAGGAAGTTATCGACATCATTCTGGCCACTAGGGGTATCTTCCCGAAAGTACGAAGGTCGGGTGTCTTGGGAGAGTTCTCCATGACTGACCACAAGCACATCCGATTTGAGCTGGGAGAGATGGCCAACGATAATAAGAAATGGAGAAATCCTAGGAAGATGAACTGGCATCTGTACTATAGTCGTATGGCAGAGAAACTTCCAGATAACTCAGGAAGATTAAATTTAATAGAGGATATTAAAAGGTTCTATGGTAGGATCCAATCTACTATAAAAGGGATCTTTGAAGATAGCTGCAGACCAACAGTGCGCAGTCTGGGTAAGAGTACACCCTGGTCAAATCCTGCATTACAAGCCCTGCGTAAAGAGGTCGGTAAACTATTCAACAGGTGGAAAAAGAAAAGAGGCTCAGAGTAGCTGAAAGCTTACAAGGAAACCAGGCGGGAATACAAATACACTCTCGAGGCTGCAAAAAGTGAAGGCTGGAAACGTTACTGTGAAGAACTAAACAGTATCCCGGATACGGCTAGGCTTAACAGCATACTGGTTAGGCCGTCCGGCAGCGCACAGCATCATTAGAAAATCTTTGGATGAGTGGACATCTGACAACAAGGAGGCTCTTGATTGTCTCCTGTCGGCCCATTTTCACGTACTAGACCTGCAGGATCTGCTGGAACAACAACCAGTTGAGTTCGAACAAGCTGGGAACTAGCAGGTTAACTCATAACAAAGGATAGGGTTAAACGGGTTAGTGACTCATTTAAACCCTATAAAGCAGCAGGGGCCAACGGCAATTTTTCAGCCATACTTCTAAAGTGAGTGGATTCACTACTGGAATCGCTGATAGCTAACGTTAAGGCTTGTCTGGCGTTTGGCTATGTGCCAACCGAATAGAAGAAGGCACTGGTTATTTTTATTAAATTGTTATTTTTTTTAGGTTATTTTACCTAAACCTGGGAAACAGGCTTATGAGAGTGTAAAGGCTTTAGATTAATTAGTCTGATGTCTTTTATCTTAAGACTTTGGAGAGACTGGGGGCCAAGGTATCAAGGATGGAGCTCTGTCGACTTATCCATTACAGGCTCTGCAAAGGGGAGGTCGGTAAACTCTGCATTTGACGAGGCAACAACTAGAATCAAGAAAGGGATAAGGAACAAATGGCTGTGGAAGGTGCTTCCAACTTCACAACAGGGAGTATATGTTGAGGAGTATATGTCGATGTGCAGAAAGGTATTTTTTGGTTCCCAAGTCCCTTATTAGGTGGCTGCATAACTTCCTAGTCGGGAGAGTGGTGAAAGTACAATAGGGGTCTGCGACAGGAGATGGCCGGGTGTGGAGAGGCTGTCCGCAAAGAGCGGTCCTCTACCCCACCGAATGGTCTCTAGTTGTGGACGATCTACTGATCAGGTTAAACGAAGTTGACATATATGCACAGGCGTACGCTGATGACGTCTTAATCCTGATTATGGGAGATAATGAAAGTACGCTAGCAGGCCTAATGAATTTTGCATTAGGAATAGTGAAGGCTTGGAGCAAGGAAGTTAAACTGCCGTTAAGCATAACAAAACGGTACTAGTAATTTTCATCACCAAATACAAGGTAAAGAAAATGAGACCCATAAAGCTATTCGGGAAGACACTCTTATTGTCACATGCGGCAAAGTACCTGGGGGTGATTTTCAATTCAAAGCTAAACTGGGGAAAAAATTTGGAGAGCAAGAAAAGGTGCTTTATTGCTGCTTTTTGGTCTTGCAAAAGCCTTTGGCGCAACCTGGGGTCTGAAGCCCAGGATGATCTTATGGCTCTACACGACTGTACTCAGACCAAGGCTCTTGCATGGGACCATTGCTTGGTGGCCTCGTTGCAAGCTAAAAACAAGAAACTTGCTATTAGACAGAATGCAAGGGATGATGCCAAGAAGAATAACGGAAGCTAGAAGGTCTACGCCATTGAAAGCATTAGAGCTAGAAGGTTGTCTTACACTCTGGAAGGGTGCCATTGCAGCTCTTAGTAAGGTGACAGTTACCTTACCTGAGTTTCTAGTATGTAGGGCATCACTCGACAATTTGGCGAGGAGATGCGACGTTAATTCAAAAAGGGTAGCTGGTCAGGAGAGCATTCGCAAAATTGAGACTTGGATCAGAGAAGAACAACATAAAAAATGGAAGAAGTGTTGGGAATGCAGGCATACCAAAGCGTTTATCGCGGAGTCTGTCCCGGCAAGATGGGCGGGTGAGCTGATTAATCTCCCAAGAAGGACATTAGAAAGGCTGTAGAGTGGTTGACTGGCCACTGTGACCTGTCATATTTTAGAAGAGAATCTGCAGACTCTGTAGTTAGGGAAAAGAAACTCCCATGCACCACTTGTGCCATTACCCTAAGTTGATGGGCGGAGGGCGCAGGGTGCATGAGGAATGGCTACGCGAACTTGAGGATGCCTGCTCTTTACGGCTTAGTAGATTTCTCAGGTTGGTAGATTATAAAGGGAGATTGATAGGGGATGAATAATGAGGAAACTGAGCGCAAAGGACCAATAGGCCTAGGTGCATCAACAGCATGTCCCCGAAAGGGGCTGAGGATGCGTTTCCGTTCTGATATTGACTATCTATTGACTAGCCTAGGAATATGTTTGAATTTTTTCGCAGCGTTTTGAATAAATCTTTTGTAAAATAGTTTTATTCATAGCTCACACCGCAGTGAGGGTGGTGGTTTCCTAACAAGTATTAATAAATAATATTATTTTACAAAATAAGCTAAATTGTTTTAATATAATGGAGATCTAATAGAAACAATATTTCTTAAAAGTCATAGCTTAAACAGGTATAATATAATGAGATAGTCTTATAAGAATTTATAGAATTATAAGGGACAAAATTAAACGGACACAAAAAAATTATCAAAGAAACTTTATTAAAATTCATCTTAGGTGTTCTTAATCTGATCTTATACTATAAATAAAATATATTTTTCGATATGATAAACAAAGAAAAAGTTCCATTTTTAGCAACAACTTTAGTAATAACTATAGAAATTACTATAGTAGTTACTAAAAATATTGCTAAAAACGAAGCTGATGTTTTTAAAGTTGTTACCATAGTAATTACTATTGTATTATTTATTCTTCACTACTTATTCCTAATGAAAAGTTGATTTATTACTTAAGTTATTACTTTAGTAATAACTAAACCAATAATGATAATACTTTTTAGGGAGCCACCACCCTCACTGCGGCGTTAGCTCTGAAAGACGGTATGTAATATTTTAAAAAAGATTTACCCAAAACTTTTCGAAAAAATTCAGGCGTATTCCTTAGCTAAATCTAAGAACTTATTACTCGACAGAATTTTTTGAAAAGTATACCGTTAATTGTAAAAAATTCATGACTGATTTTTTTTGTTTTCTCAACTTTCTGTGTTATTTGGTCCGAAAAAAAGTTTGCCCAGAGATTGACCATGCACACCTGTTTCTTCTCTTTTAAAATGGCCTAAACAACAAGATAACAAATAGTCTGGTCGGAGTGCCTTAGAAAAAAATATTGAACTACCAATGCTTAGTCATTTCCTGTTTGCTGAGGATGTAATTATTTTTCTAACCTCTCTTGACAAAATGACGGCCGTTATTGTGAAAATTTAAATTTTTTATTTACTTTGGTCGTCAAGATAAACACAAAAAATTATTTCTTTTATATGTTATAAATAGAATTTAAAAACATAAACATGATCATTTTTTAATTTTTATTAATTTTTATGAGAATCACACTTTAATACAATTAACTACATAATAAAGTGTTCGAATATTTTATACAGTTAACTAACTTTGTTATATAATTAGAGTTTGTTATATAATTATAGTTCAACTACATAGTACCCAACTATATAGTTCTTTTTAATAGGACGAGCATGTGATTTTATAAAAAATTAATCTAAAGAAGCTTGCTACTTTTTTTCTCTTCAAAAAGTTACGAAGTGTTGAAAATGTGAATGTGGTTGGTTCTCAAAAATAAGTGACGAATAAAGATTACGTAGAAGGAGAAAACCTAACACTTGTTCGCCCTATTGAAAGGGTCTTATAAAACTCCATAAAATGGTGCAAAAACCGCATAAAACCTGATAAATAATTTATCGGATTTTATAAAATTTGTACATTTTTATAGTATTTTATAAGATAGTTTCCACGGGGCGTGTATCAAATAATTCAGTTACTATGTTTGTGATTCTTAATATTGTTTACGGATATAGCAGACATATGCATGATATTTAATAGATATTATTGCTACAGAAAAACCTTTAACTACTTCATTATAGAGTATCGTTGAATTATAAAAGTAAAGATTGGCCGGTGTGACGGTTGGAACATGGGAGTCGATAGCAGCCTGAAAATACGTCAAGGACAAAGTGAGCTTTGCAGAGATTCAAGGGGCTAGGAACTGCTGAACGGCAAGAAGGATGGAAACAGGGAGCCATCACACTGTGACACCCAACAGCACCTACGCCAGTCGGAATAAGGACGCAGTGAGGAGGCGAAAGCGGGAAAGGGAGTTAGGCTGAGCGAATTGGACCAGTTGTCACAGTCGGCAAAACCAAGATCTATGATTCTAATTAATGACAATCTCGGAAGAGCCTGAGCTTTCCGCATAGCTTTCAATTATCTCTGAATATCCTAGCCTCTTCTCTAGTCGAGCGTCCCTCCTCGTTCCATTATTATTTTAGCCCTGGCGTAGAACCCCATCTGCCGAACATTAAAAGAATTAAATTTAACCTTTTTACACCTAATTTAATTTAGCCCCGTCAGTCCCTGATTGCTATCAGAAGATAACGACGTTGTAATAATTTCAATGGGGGTGAGTGACAGTAAACGAGATACCCAGTAGAATGAAGTAACTTTATGTTTATATTCACGTTTGTCCGAAAAATTAGGGTGACTAATGAATCATAATTAAACTTATTTTCTCCTGGTGATTTAGATCGGAGTTACCGATTGTAATACAAATATAAAATCTAATCAAATTTTGATAAACTTTGAATTATTTAAACTTAAAATAATAATAATATTAAAATAATCATTGTTTTCAAAATTTTGCACCAATTAGTTATTTATAAGTGTATAAGCAGACAAATAAAGAATGGAGCAATTTCTGCATTGAATCTCCTTCAGAAATATTGAACCACTGATAACATAAATATTTTCCCTAAGAATAACTATATCCCATTCAACTAATCAACTAATTATAGACTAAAATCGTATAAATAAATTTTGTATTTCAATTGTCCTCTCTTAAAAAAGTGATGGCCTTTGTTGTGAAGCTTTTAATCTGTTATTCTGATTGGTCAAATTTTCCAATTTTGCTCGAATGTGCATACAAAACTTTAAAATTATATTATGATTACTTCGATTATTTATTTATTTTATTTATTTATTTAATAATTTCGACGGACCTATGGTCCTTGGTATACAAATTTATAGATACAAAAATACTTAAAATTAAAGAAACAAGAATTCATTCAATTATATCCAGAAGAATATTCCCTAAAAGCTGTCTTAAACAAACTAATAGATTTATAAGCTATCAAAGGTTGGGGTAGTGAATTCCAAAGCCTTTTTATTCTGTTAAGCGTTGTACAATAATCAAATTCAGAGCTAATGCACTGTTCAACAATGTATCGAACAGTTCTGGTATTGTGTACATTATCCCTTATAACAAAAAGCTGAGTAAGTTCATTACATTTGATGAATTTATTCGAGATTTTAAATACTAATAAACCATCGTAATAAACAAAAAGAGAACCAATGGATTGTAAATCCACATCAATAGTTATTTCGTAATAATCATGCTCAAATTTCTGTAAGGGTTTACCTTTTTTAAACGCTAAAAATCTTAAAAACGTATGTTGAACCGACTCAAGCTTTTTACGCATGAGGGAGGTGTGCGGCTACCAAATCAGTGAACAATAAGTAGTTACAGGTATTACAATGGATTTATACACGGAGAGAAAAAACCTAGTAAAAATTGTGAAAATTCATAGTAAAAATTGCTATTTTATATAGGAAAAGAATGTCAGTCTTGTACTGTATTAAAAATTATTATGAAACATAGTAATTTTTATAAATAGCAATAACTGCTAAAAAAAATAGTAATTTTTGTTAAATATGTAATAATTTTTAGAATTTTTAATAAGAAATATTGAAATTATGGCATAACATTTTTTGGAATATATCTAATGTAATTTTTAATATTCAAAGTAATAATTTTTAGTATTGAAAGTAGTAATTTTTAGTATTAAAAGTAGTAATTTTTAATATTTAAGAAAGTAATTTTTAGAACGTAGAATTTGCAAATTTTGCAAAATATTTTTTTTGTCACTGAAATTATTCTCATCTTGACTTGGAGACTCTTGTATATATTACTTATTCGAATTAACTTAACACTCAAACACTTTTCTATCGCTAAACAGTATTGCTTAAATTTAACGCATTCGCTTCAATTACAAATATACGCATGACCTATTATTAGACCTAACCTAACATACATAAATCTACTTCTACGTTTTCGCACGTAATGTACCATGACAGAAACTTATTTTTCTTATACTAACCAATATGGCTTCCAACCACTTGCGGGTGACAATTTTTTTCCGCGCCACCTAGGTATAGCATTTTAAGTATTTTATTTGAATCTTAGAACTTGTGGCGAAATATTAAAAGCTGATAAGCAATAAAATCGATTGAAAAAGTAAAAAGTAGACTTTATTTCAATTTTGCATTTTTATTATTCCTTTATTATTAAATTACATCCAATTTTTACATATGCGTGATCCAGGCGCACCCGACGCGAGCTCAGGCACGACCGGCTCGAGCTCAGACGCATGCGCATACGCTTCCGACCACAAGCTTTACTATAGAAAATAGTAATTTTTGTAACAAAAGTTATCAAACGTTGTCAATATTCATAGTAAAATTTACTACTTTTTGTTCGTAAAATTTAATACGATTTCTAGTACAATTTATTATTACAACTTTTACTATAAAAAATAGCAATTTTTGTAACAAAGTTTATTAAATTTTATAATATTAATAGTAAATTTTAGCATTTTAATAACAAAATTTACTATATCAATATCAAAATTCCTCATTATTCAAGACTGTCACTTCTTTCCTATGAGAAAATAGTAATTTTTATTAAGTTTTTTCTCTCCGTGTAAAGATGTATTATGGCTGATACATTCTTAAAATCAGATGCAGTTCTTTTAATAAACCCAATTAGGTTACAGGATTTGGAAATAATATAATCACAATGATATTTAAAAGAAAACTTATTATCAATCCAGACACCAAGGTCTTTGACCTTATCGCTTTTTGTGACTAGATAATTTCCAATAAAATAGTTAGAGTCAACAAATTTACTTCCCTTATAATAATTCACCACATATCACTTATCAATATTGTATTACTTTAAAAAAATACCAAAATTTTAAAAATTATGTGACCTTAGATTTTGCTAATTCTATATAATAAAGAAAGCGCAACGCATTAATATCATTTTTCATATGAAATAAAGAGAATTAGAAGGGAAATGCGGTGCGGCTAGAAAAAAAAGAGAGGGTTGAAACGGAAGTTGAACAAAGGGAAAAGTCGAAAGAAATAAGAAAAGAAATTTGTAAAGTGAATAGAAAACCGGAAGAAAGCGGTACCTGAGATCAATAACACGTAGTGAAATAAATGAAGTTAAAAGAGTAATATAGTAAAAGGAGGTTATATAAGGGTCACAATTGGGAGTCGAAGAGCAGACATCCAATTGCAAATGGACAGTTGGTGAGTACGGTTAAAGTTAGGGACAGGATCAATGGGTTAATAGGTTAGTGGGTTAATAAACTTAAGGCAGGAAAGTGTGTAATGTATCAATGTCATTTTGTATTAAAATTTAACAGGTATTAGACGGGACATGCGCTACGGGTAAGAAAGATACATAAAGAGAGAGGGAGAGGGACACAGGGAGGGAGAGAGTAGGAGACGGAAAAAGGAAAGGAGAAGAAGAAAAACGAAAGAAGAGGGAGGAAAATGGAGTCTTTTATCCACATATTTTTAGAATTAACAATTTAATATAAAAAAATATATATATATACACCTGACCCTGCTTCTAAACATCCAATTATCTACTGTCCTTCTATCATCCACTTCCTATGTATACAAATTTATCAACTACTAACCGCCATATTCAACAATCACTAATTCTTTAACATATTAATTTTATACTTTCAATTTAATAAGAAACCATTATGCATTTCTATATTCACGAATTTTATTTTGTTTTACTATTAAATTCGTTCAATAACCTTTTTTATATTGAATGTTATTTATAATAAAAAGTCTGAAGTTTCTTAAATACGTATACTCTTGGATGCCCAGATATTGTAGACTGATAATGTTCTCAAAGTTTTTCTCGAAATTACTTTTCACTAACACGGTGGATGTTCTACATTATTATGCAGATCGATCTGAAATATTAACAGCAATTTTAATTTTTTTCTGAGTAAGTAGCTGCTTTCTGTTACATACAATTTTTTTAAACAATTTACTGCTTCATTTTTTTACAAAAATTTGAGTTTTTGTTTTAACATTGCACTATTTCGTATAAAATTAAATTAAAAAAAATCCCTGCAGTTTTCTGTAACCGATAATATATATATTAATAATACTCCTCCATTTTTCTTACATGATGCATGTCCCATAGTTTCCATAACTCCGTTCATCTGTTGCGTAAAAAATTGTTTTCCTTTAAGTAATTAATACTATTGAAATATATTTAGGAACAACAATGTACCAACTAATTGCAGGATTATTTATGCAGATTGTGGACCATAGTTATATAAAAATATGAAGACACGCTGCGCATTTTTTTTTAAACTTCACACCCACAAAAATAAACTCAGCGATTGCAAAACTCCTACAATAAATTTTCTGTCACTTAGTTGATATAAAGTGGAGAAAGAAAGTGTACATCAAAGTTGACGAGACTACGTCCAATTATATAAAATTGGACTTCCGTTGACGCCGGCGAGAAGAAAATGTTGACAGAGTAAACAAGTTAATACGCTCGTGCTCGTGAATTTCGCCGGAAAAAAATGCTTTCACGTATTTTGGCGTTTTCCGGCGCACGGAACAGGTAATCGTCCGAAAAAGTGAGGCTCGTCAATAGTTTGCTTTGAATACATCAGCAGAATTTTTTAACACGCGTTGCACCAGTATTTTTTCTAGCTATATAGGGCTTTTTTCACCTCCGAAACATTTAGCTTACATCCGTTAGGTGACATGGATAATTACTTTGTAAGTATTGAGCGGCTTACCGCTACAGCTGTATATATATTATTTATTTGAATAAATTAAACATTTAGGGTATCTGCGATGATTGCAGCACATTCGATAAATGTCATGTTATTTTTTAATAATGAGCGAAAGGGAAATATTTCGTTAATTTAATTTAATTTTTATTTAACCTTCAGAGGGGTGGTACTTGAGGAATTCTCAAAAATTGTTGTTTCTATAGATAAGTGGTCTTACGCCAAATGACGTATCTTGGCCCTGTAAAAGTTAAATTGTTAGCTAATTAGCGCACTAATTTTAAGCGGTTACCCTTTGCATTTTTCTACGTAGTTAACTAATTAAATGCAAATATTGATGGTTTAGTTCAATACTAAACGTTCGTACGTGCAATAATTAAGTTCCGATTTATCAGAATAATTCGTTCATTTTACTATTTATTTATTAAACTTAAGGAGGCCAGCCTAGGGTAAATTGAAAAAAATACACTTTCTAGTATGGTAATGTATTAATTTTTAACGTTTCGAAAATGCATTTCATATACCAGACAATTTAAATGAATTTATAACTACACTTTTACCAAAAATTAAGGGAACAAAAAAATTTTCGAAATTTTTTGGCGATTTTCAACAGGCTATATCTCAGTGAAAAATGGTCGTACAGGACGTACGCTGGGCGACCAATAGTTCCAAAGATATCGGCAGCTGAATGAAAAATGACTGACAAATGGTCGTATCCGGTCTAGTAAAACAGCAAATTGAATCTGAATAAACAGGCTATGCGACCTATGCTTTGGTTTACCTTGAAAATATTTTTCCATGTCCGTAAAGAGAGAAAAAAAAATGCAAAAAATTTGGCAATTTTTTTTTGTACTTTATCTAAGGATTGCAGAACTACCAGTGCTCCGAACAATTTTTAAGTTAAAAATCTGAATACTAGAGTTTTTAAGCTTCAAAAGCTTTTTTTTTTTCATTTCCTGTACAACCATTTTTCACTGAGATACAACCTGTTGAAAATCGCCAAAAAATTTCGAAAATTTTTTTGTTCCCTTAATTTTTGTGAAAAGTGTATAATGTACTTACCTATTCAGATAATTCGCTGTAAAGTAGTGTCCATCGTAATATTTAATACATAAATGACCCAAAGTAGAATTGAATATTTTAAAGTCAGTACAATTGTAAAAACCCGTTAAACATCTTAATTAAACCTTTTTCATGTCAATGCTCACCACATTAACTTTAACATCGAATAAAAATTGTATTACGCGCCTCTTCCGAAATGATCACAATGTAGTTTCCTTCACTTTTGCCGCGCCAGCCAAATTGGCGCCACAATTTTCAAAGTATTAAAGATAAAAAATAGAAACTGCGCGTAGAGGGTACATCGTGTTGCTCGATCGCCCAATGTCTCACCTCGCTCGTGCGCTACTTCATTCTTTTGCTTTGTGCCGAGCAAGCTAAACGTTTAAGCATAGGTTAAATTAATTTTTTAATCACGATCATGGGCCGAAAGCGCAATAGAAGCTATTCATCAACTGAGACTCCATCAGAATACTCGTCTGAAGAGAATTGAAAAAAGAAATTAAAAAAATTGGAGAAAAAGATCAGCAAACAGCAAGGAAAGCGGTCGAAGAGGGAAAAACGGCGCAGACGCCGTCGTGAGAGTAGCAGCTCTGATAGCACCAATGCTGAATACTCAAACGAATCGTCCTCTGCTTCGCGGAGTTCGCGTTCTTGTAAGTAATTTATTAATACGAGATTGTCGGTAAATTTTATTTCTTGAATTAGGTTCTAACCTAAATTTAAAAAAAAAAAAAAAAAAAAATTTGGGCTCCAACCCAAAATTAAATAGCGAGCATCGCTGATTCTCTATTAGACTCTAACCTAAATAGAAACATTATTTATCTATAACTTAGGTTATTACCTAAGTTTGAAAATTAATCTCACAAAATTACCGACGAAAATTTTTTACAATTTAGTACGGCTCTTACCTACTGTATGTATTTCTTGGAACATAATTGGACCCCTTTATCAAGGTTCCAATTTTTTCTTTTTCCTTATGACAGGTAGTCGATCTGGCTCACGTCATTCGAGGAACCGATCCACTGATAGACGATCGTTGAAGGAGCCGTCCAATACACAAGAGGTTCCTCTCAGTGGCAAAATTTTAAACGTAATTGGGAAGAGATTAGTAGAAGAAAAGGTGTATGCTCCACCCTTGCATTCAGAGATAGCCTTACGTTGGCAAGATATTATTCAACAAGGTCTACCTAAAGAAGAGCGAGATAATCTAATTAAAAGATATCCCCTCCCAGAAAACTGTAAGTTTAGTGAAGATCCTAAGTTAAATCCAGAACTTAAAGCGGTAATTCAAACTGCTCAAATGAACAGAGACACACGCATTATTGCCAAGCAAGAAAAGATCGTTGGCTGTTTAGCGGCAATAAAAAAATCTATGTCTGCTTTAATTAAGGATAGCAGAGATCTTGAAAACCTTCCAATCATCAAATGTTTGAGTGATGCAATTAAGTTACTCACGGATGTTCACAGAGATGAATCAATTATTAGACGGAGTTTAATAATTGCAAACGTAAATACATCTTTAAAAGACAGTCTTACTGAGACTCAATTTTCGGAGTACTTATTTGGGGATAAACTCGAAGATAAGATTAAAGCAGCCAAAGCATTACAAGCCACTGCAAAGGAATTGAAAATATCTGGAAAAGAAAATACTAATAAAGATTCAAAAAACTTGAACAACCTGACCCGTCGCCAAAAGAAAGACAATTTCAAGACGTCGGGCGGGTACAACGGTCAAAAGAAGTTGAAGAAGTATCGCAACCAGAGGAACGACAATTAGCAGAGGAACAACGAGTATCGTCCGACGAACGAGAATCGTCGAAATCAGGAGAATCGGAGGACGTACTCGAAACGTCACTAAATGTGCCGGTAGGTATCATAGCCGACAGACTAAAAGGTTTCTCTAATGCTTGGAGAAAAATAACCAAAGATTCCCTAATTTTATCTTGGATCAAAGGTTATAAGATTCCTTTTAATTCAAAACCTCGTCAATTTGTTATACCAAAAGAAAGAGTATGGAATAACACTGCGAGAATTGTAATTGCAAATTTAATTGCAGATTTAGAAAAGAAAAAAGTACTTCAAAAATGTAAATCACAGAACGGACAATTTGTATCTGATATGTTTATAGTGCCAAAACCAAACGGAAAGAGCAAATTGATTCTAAATCTCAAAAAGTTAAATAAATTTATAATTAATTGTCATTTTAAGCTCGAAGATGGAAGAACAGTAACAAAACTTATCTCTAATGAGTGTTTTATGAGTTCGATTGACTTAAAAGTCGCATACTATCTTATTCCAATGCACGAGAGTGATAAAAAATTTCTTCGATTTATTTTTCAAGGACAGTTTTACGAATATTTAGTTCTTCCGTTTGTTCTGAGCACAGCTTCTTATGTTTTTACAAAGATTTTAAAACCAGTAATTTCTCATTTACGCACACTCGGTATTTTGTTAGTTGTTTATCTTGACGATATTTTAGTTCTAGCTGAAACTTATATCAAATGTTTAAATTATTTAAATATAGTGATAGCTTTTTTAGAAGATTTAGGATTTGTAGTAAATTATGAAAAGAGTCAATTAACGCCGACTAAAAAATGTTTATATTTGGGCTTCATTTATAATTCCGAAAGTATGATTGTTCAATTGCCTGCTGAAAAAGTAGAACAAGTTAGGAAAATTATACAATTAAAATTGGGGCAAAAAATCAAGATCAGATATTTTGCTAAAATATTAGGTACTTTACGTATCTTACTGCACAGCTGTCGATTATGGTTTCGAATACACAAAGGCATGTGAAAGAGCAAAATTTTTAGCACTTAAAAACAATAATAATAATTACGATGCTCATATGTATATAACGGATGAGGTTAAAAATGAACTTTTTTGGTAGTATAATATTGATATATCAGCTCAGAATTCTATTAAAAAATCTTCATATGATTTAGAAATTTTTTCGGACGCCTCGCTGACAGGTTGGGGCGGTTTTTGCAAAGATACAAAGTTCACGGATACTGGACAAAAGTCGAAAGGGCTAACTTGATTAATTATCTAGAGGTACTCGCGGCCTTTTTTGTATTAAAAATTTTTACAAAGAACTTAAGTAATTGTCAAATACTTTTACGTATAGATAATACGACGGCAATGTCCTACATCAATAGGATGGGGGGAGTGCAATTTGAATTATTAAATCAAATTACAAGGAAACTTTGACAATATTGCGAGCAAAAACGTATCTGGATCTTTGCTTCGTATATCGCATCTAAAGAAAACGTTGAAGCAGATTTAGAATCACGCAAATTACAAGAAAATACTGAAATAGAATTAAATTCCTTTATTTTTAATAAGATAATTTCGTCATTCGGGAATCCAGATATTGATTTATTCGCAAGTAGAGATAACGCCAAGTGTAAAAGATACATTTCCTGGAAACGTGATCCAGACTCAATAGCTGTCGACGCCTTTACAATAGAATGGAAAGGATTATATTTTTATGCCTTTCCACCGTTTTCGTTAATTTTGAGATCCTTGAGAAACATTCAAGACGAAAGTGCTCGAGGAATTAAGGTTGTACCTGATTGGCCAGCACAACCATGGTTTCCTCTTTTTTGCTCAATGATTGACTCAAAATTAATAAAATTACAAAGAATTTAATATTTTTTAGCGAGACGCAGAACACGTTCTGGAACAAGATTACCCTGGTGGCCACTATCTTATCAGGAAGGCAAACGAATTAAGAGGTGTTTCCATTGAAGCTATGGAAATTATGCTGTCTTCCATAACGGATTCATCACATAAGCAGTACGAAACAGCTTTTAAAAAATGGTGGTTTTTTTGTTTAAAAAGAAATTTAAATTTATTTAATACGGATGTCTCAAATTTTTTACAATTTTTAACGGAATTATTTAATAATGGTTCGGCCACAAGTACAATAAACTGCTATAGATCAGCAATTACTTTGTTGATGGGTCCGGAAATAGCTCAAGATAATAGAGTCAAAAGATTTTTTAAGGGCTTGTCAAATCTACGACCTTCAAAGCCAAAATACGATGCCACTTGGGATCCGAAGATTGTTCTAGACTATTTTACATCTTGTCCCAATAATAATGAATTAAATATTAAAGAACTAACAATAAAATTGATTACTCTGTTAGCTTTGACTACTGGGCATCAAATGCAGACGTTCTCGTTAATTAAAATAGGAAATATTGAAATCGGGACAGAATCGATAGATATTAAGATACCGGATCGCATAAAAACATCAGGTCCTAATCGCAGCCAACCAGTATTAGAGCTGCCTTATTATGACAGTAATGAAAAGGTTTGTGTAGCCTCTGTAATTAAAGAATATTTAATTCAGACTGAAAGAAATAGAGAAAATACAGACTCGTTATTCATTTCCTATAAACGCCCATTTAAAGCTGTTTCGTCACAAACTTTAAGTCGTTGGGTTAAGACTGTTTTAGAAAATAGCGGCATTGATACGCGTATATTTACCGCACATTCAACTAGACATACGTCTACATCGGCGGCTAATCGAAATGGCATAGACATAGATACTCTGCGCAAAACAGCGGGATGGACAAAAACGTCAAATACTTTCGCAAAATTTTATAATTTAAGATTAGTTAAAAAGAAAGGTGCGTTTGCTGAGGCTGTATCACTTTGAATAAGTATTTGCGTTATTGTTTTATTAAATATTGTGTTTAAAAGAATTGTTATAGTTACGTTAAATAATAAATTATATTTATAAGAAAAATCGTTTACCATGATCCTTTTTTAAGCACCGCAACGTACGTTAAACATCTACATTGTGATCATGAGGAAGAGGCGCGTAATACAATTGCATGATTAAACGAACTTACCTGTAAGTGAAGTTCTATCATAATTGTATGAAGCGCCTCTTCCAAAATGATCAGTTCCACCCAAATAAATGAATTATTCCTTAATTCAAGGGTAATCCTTGAAGCCCCTTCATCAACATTACGGTGAAACTTTGAAAAAATGAAGTAGCGCACGAGCGAGGTGAGACATTGGGCGATCGAGCAACACGATGTACCCTCTACGCGCAGTATCTATTTTTTATCTTTAATACTTTGAAAATTGTGGCGCTAATTTGGCTGGCGCGGCAAAAGTGAAGGAAACTATATTGCGATCATTTCGGAAGAGGCGCGTAATACAATTATGATAGAACTTCACTTACAGGTAAGTTCGTTTAATCATTCAATTAGTTAGTAGTAATGAAAGTAAGCGTTCATTTATTTATTTTTTCTCTGGTCGCAACACATATACCAAGGAATTAGATTACTTTGTATTATCCCATTATCCTTCGGCAGTTCGATCAAGCTTCGATTGTCTAAATTTCTGTATTGTTTGTTAAAGCAGATGTATGAATATTGCACCGCTAACAATGCGCTTAATCGTAGTCAGTACGCAGAGCGGGAACTGCGCAATTTTCCTTTTTTCCCGATTCATTTTTTCCATTTAGGCTCGCCCTCATTCAATCTTAACTCCTCGATTTTCCCTATGAATGGCGCCAATTAACTGCAGATATCTCGATACCATCGAGTTTTGCCCTTTTTCATCTGCGCGACGCACTATTTTTATAGACGCATATCCGATAATGCGATAAGCATGGGAATCCGATTGGCAATTGCTGCTTCATTATCATTAACTACAACTAAAAAGCAATTCAACTTATTATCGGATATTTGAATTTACTATGGACTGACCGCATTTTCTTCTCTCGCTACATTAATGATATTTATATTTCTTACGTGAATGCAGTGTAGACACCGACTATATTTAGACATTTTGAACAAATGGAATATGCGGGGTATTTAAAATGTCTAGACACAGCTTACTTTATTGATTTATTTATTATTTATATCGTTAAGCTTTCTTAATAGTGCTGCAACTTATAGGAATTTAGTAATTACGCCGTTCAATATCAGACAATTATTTATTTTAGAACCTGCATTATGGCGCTACAAAAACCGAGAGATATATACATTAACAGTACATCTAAAACAAAAAACAGAAATATTATAATGCTAAGTAAGAAAAAAGTAATCCGTAACAAATTGAGTTTCATTGCTGCAATTACAAATTTTATTAATCTATGAACATGTTTAAATTAAAGTAGAGATAGCATTAAGAAGGAGTTAAGGAAAAATATATATTTTGTTTAATTTGGAAAAGGGTAAACCGGGGAAAGCCAGGGCTAGGTACACAAAATATGGAATAGATAAATTTTACTAGACTGTTTTAATTTGCGTACCATTACGTACAAAATACATAACAAAACTACGTTTTTATTTTATTTACTTCTCAAAAAATTACATTTTTCAGCTGGCACCTTCCTTATAACTGCGAGGAAGATAACACAAGAAAAAATAAATAATCTTTAAACATCAGTCGCAAAAATTAGCATCATAAGATTAAGCTTATATATAACACCAGTACACAAAAAAGTCATCTGATCTCGAGTTAGAATCAAAATTATTTCAAGGTCATGTTTGACAGAAACCTTTGTAACAAAGAAACAGGGCTTAGTTTGATCTTATCACGACTGAATCAAGGTCATTTCTAGATCAAATTGGTAAAAATCATTCGGGCTAAAAGAACCAGTAGACTCAGTAGTTTTTAAAGTCGCAAAATATTCAAACTATAAAATGGAT
Organism: Sycophila sp. Sp_5; assembly: GCA_018906775.1. NCBI lineage: Eukaryota > Metazoa > Arthropoda > Insecta > Hymenoptera > Eurytomidae > Sycophila > Sycophila sp. Sp_5. The sequence continues at coordinate 36,250 of JACCID010000159.1, forward strand.
GTAATTATAAAAACTGTTTACTCTTTTTTCGCCTGTAACGTTCTTTTTAATTTTCGAAGGATCTATGTATTAAATTTCTAATCCTTTTTGAACACTGCCATCTTCGATATCTCTTTTCAGTATCCAACAGTAATCAATTTTTTACATGCCACTTCCGTTAAACACCTTTCAGATCTTGGTGGAAACGCTCAGCTTATTTTTCACCAAATTGCCCGAATTCTTTGGAAAATAAAGAACACAAGAATCTAGAAAAAGGAGTTTGAGATTTATTAAACATCTCAATCAGCAAATGTTGCTTATCATTAGCTACAATAGCTGCCTAATCAAAACTCCTTTGATTTCCCAAAATGTTTTGAGCAACAGTAAAACATTTTATAGATCTGCGGTCCATCGAATTAAGATATTTAGCATATTATGATTGATCATTAGGATTAAGACACCGGAAACTTGACATTTATGCTCATCACAACAAATTTTATCCTATCCAATTGGAAAATTCGGCGGCTTTAATCTTTAGACGGCCGGGGTTTTGAAAAATTTGAAAATTGCATTTTTCTATAGGAATGTGGTCTAAGGTCCCTGAGTTAGAGCCAAACTAAATTACGATGTTGGTAAGTTAGACCCCTTACGCCTAGAGGCGTATTCCGGCCCTCTAAAGGTTAAAAGCTACTAGGTCTAATGGTTCTCTTAGTTCGAATTGAGTTTCCTTATTTGACCTTAAAATGATCTTAATTCTAACGTGATGGTGTCAAACTAAATTCGGATTCGGATTCAGCAACCCAAAATATTGTATTGCGATCTCGAGATCATATCACTTTTTTTGTGATGCAACGAAGATGGTGAAGCGGAGTAAGTTTTAGGCTTGTACTGGGATGAAAAAGGCGATAACCTCCGCTTCAGCATAGGTGTGCAAAAGATTCGCGAGCTATTAATGAAGAAAGATGCGACCGACAAAGCACGAACTTACCAGCATTATGCCCGTGTATGACCCGCTTTGCATATTAGCACATTTTTTTCTCAGGGCTAAGATAATCATGCAATACATCTGATACAGCGGTGTAAAATAAGGCCCCAAAATTATGGAAGAGGAATTTGCAATATGGAAGTGGTGACTCAAGAAGTTGATCGAGATACAAAGCTGTAGTATGTCTGATGTTTTACATCAGTCATTATGGATACAAGCTTACAAGGTTCTTCCGAACAGAGTCACATCACGAGACAATTATTGGTGGTGCCGATTATATTTTAGTATCTCGTTCCTAATATAGTAGCGCACCAATCTCTTCAAGATTTTTAATAGGAAAGAAGTTAGACTGAATGATCTGAAACCTTTGACCGTGGAGCAATCACTTCTTCCGGGTTTCAAAATAAACGTCACTCGTGTTTCCTTCCATTTTCGAGGCACATATCCTGTGGTAATACATCCCCTAAACAAGATGCCATCGGGATCCGGTGTTTTATACGGTTCAAAGGAGTTGATTGCCCATTCGACCTTTACGGCTGATAGTTAATAACTTGAAAAATAATATTCATGTCCAGAAAATATCTAGTAGAAATTTTATAATGTTAATGTTATAGTTCTATTATTACGGACAGTTTAAATAAACAAAGTAATCGTTATTTACAGAATAATTTTTAAAGTAAAGATAAGGCGTCAGGGCCATCTTCTGCAAAATGGCAGTAGCGAAATGATTTTTTGTGCGAATCAAAGTCCAAGCCGACAATAACCAGATGTACTCCTGCCAATAACCTGCCGACGACACGAGTATTTGTTGAATAAAAATTGCGACAATTGTAACTTCATAAAATTTGTAACTTATTTATATTTAAGATCTCTGTAATTTTTTTACTTTTTGAAGAAGTTTTCTCTTTCTCGCGGAGTTTTTTTGTTTTTCCTAGGCTAGTATACAAAGCTGGGCGAATACAAAAGTAAACATAAAATAAAAATAATAAGTTGTAAAAAAAGGTTCGTACAATTATTTAATTTATATTCATATTTTCCATTTATTCTATAATTGAGTGTTACGAAACGTAAGTCTAAAGAGCTGACTCGCAAATACTGACGTCAACAGTATAACGCGGCCATGCAGCGACCGACTTACGCAAAAGAATAACACTGATCCCGTGGAATCTGCGCTATCGCAAGGGTCCACGTTCAGCCGAATTCATGACAGAAAAGTAGCCTTTCCAACTACTCCAGCGCAAGAAAAGAAGTATTTAAAGACCGGCGAAGAGGCAAGCGATAGCTCTACGATCAACAACCTACATGCGGCACGCGATGATACACGACACCTGATCCGGCGTTATGCGGCGGTTCCGACACTCGACACTCTCTCTCGACAATAGCAATAAAGTAAAGTATTAACAATCCTGATTGTGTTCATTATATAAAAACTTATAGTTTCCGATAATATCGCGTCCTTAGGTAAGTTGGGGAAACGGCGAAAAGAACCCCGGTCGGTTGTACGATTGTCCGTGAATGGACACGATAATATAGACAAAGAAAAGATAAAAGAAAAAAACGTAACATTGAGTCTAACGGTTTATATTAAATTTATTTATTTAATTTAATGAGAAACAAACAGAAGTTTCAGCCTTACGTGACAGATGACTGTCAGCGGCCTAGTCGAGACTGTGGATGGGTTTGACCATTGCCTGGATGCCATGCGTGCTAAGGTTCGCCCTAGGCCAGGTATCGTCTTTAAGGGGATGCCTAACTTAATTTCCGCGCTCTACTGTACCGACGATTCTCTATGTTCTTTGCTAACCTCTAAGGCAACTTTGATTTTTCAATTAATTTTGAAACGGCTTTCTTAAAGACATTTCTGATTGCATCAAAACATTATTTATAATACGTAGAATGTGCGTAGACTTCTCTTTTGGCTGATTTCAATTCCAATTGAAAAATAAGTCAGTATTTATAAATAATATCTTGATGCAATCAGAAATGCCATTAATAAAGCCGTTTCAAAATCATTTGAAAAATCAAATTTACATTAGATGCTATAGCAGAGAATATAGAGAATCGTCGGTACAGTAGAGCGCGGAAATTATGTTCGGCATCCCCTTAACCTTTAGAGGGCCGGGGTTTTGAAAAATTTGAAAATCGCATTTTTCTATAAGAATGTGGTCTAAGGTCCCTGAGTTAAAGCCAAACTAAATTGCAATGTTGGTGAGTCAGACCCCTTACGCCTAGAGGCGTATTCCGGCCCTCTAAAGGTTAGGTCTACAGTTCCGGAGGCGAACGTGCACGGAGTGATCTTTCGCCTTATGGCCGTCAAGGCTATAAACCCCGGTGTATTTTGCCGGGGTTTTCTGGACGATGCCGACGGGGATCCAAAGTCGCATGCCGAAAGGAACAATCCTTATCACAGTTCAACGAAGGACTATGATGTCGACGGTCCCTATGGTGGAAGCTCTTGTTCACGATTTACAAAAAGAGTTGCCTATCATCGCGTGAATTTTTTTGGCTTTTGTATATATAAATTCAACAGATCTTGTAGAGTATACAATCAGTATTTAGTGAGAAAAACGGTGTTGTCTAGTTTACAAAAATATATGCGGCTAGTCGGAAGCTTGGAGGCTTCGAAATAACTTTCCTCTTAAAGATCGCTGTTTATAAAGGCAGTTTTAACGTCAAACTTCATTATCTCGTAGATGCGTTTAGCTGCGATGGAATTCAACAGATCTTGTAGAGAAAGTTTACAAAAATATAAGCGCAGAGCAGGCTTTGGGGTCAATGTTGTCTACCCATCCCCAATTTGCATCATGCAAAAAGAACACTGTGCCAAAATACTTGCTTTTATCCATTTTAAGGAAATAAAAACCTGACGTAAAGTCCGAGAAACCTATCATGGCTGCCCAAAAGCCCATCCCCCCCTCCCCCGAAAAAACATAAAATCCATCAAACACAAATATACTCCCCATCGCCGTCTCCAGCACCATTTCCCCAACTATGTTACCTACTTCCCCGTCCTAACCCAGACACCCTCCTTTCCCACATACCATGCAACAAGCAAGAAAACTCCTATATTCCAAAGTCGCAGCGGGACCCTCTTCCTAACCCTCTCCTCGGTCACCGGTACCGTCCCCTCTACCACCGCAAAAGCGAAATCCAGACATGCTGATTCTTTTTTGTAGCTTTGTCTTCTTTGCCCAATAATTCGACTGTTCCGTCCCTCCCCAAAACCCCTCATTCTTCTAACCCCAGCCTGGCTAACCTTAACTGGAACGCCAAGAAAATCCTTGTTAGAGGCCGGTTCAAGATCACCGAACTTGCAGTCCTCCTAGACGAACACTCTATAGATGTTGCTTGTATCACAGAAATCCATATCCGTGCTTCTCAAAAATTATTTATTCCCAGTTACACTGTCCATACAACAAACCGGCCACCTCAGACATAGGTCCATCAGTGTCCCCACTGCCACACTCGAGAACTGCGGCATCAAAATCTTCCGCACTGGCTCGCTCTTACAGGTAATAACCTGTTACACCTCCCCATAACCAAAATTCTATCGGAAATCCTCCCCATTCTTAATACAAGCTCCCAAATAGTCCCAGCTGGCGACTTCAATGCTAAACATGACTCCTAGGAGGCATAAACAAAAATAATAAAGGCCCCACTCTTCACAAACTTCAACTCTCTCACAACTTCACTATTGAAGCACCCTCCGAAAACACACACATCCCTGATGATCCCCGAAGGTCCCCAGACATCCTAATCTCTACATGCCCTAAACTCCGATTATTTCCCAATCATACTCGAACTTCGTTACAACACCCACGACACCCCCCTAACCTCAAAAATGGACTGGCATGCTCTCAAATTTCATCTTGAAAGTTCACTCTTCAATTGTTAAAATAAGCACTATCGCTGACCTATATAACGCTGTTCTTTTCCTAACTAAAGAAATCAAGGAGACAATTGAACTCACCACTAGCTCCTCCCCCTCCCCGCTCCCAAAAAGGCCTCTACCCCCTGACACCCTTGCGCTTATCAATTCGACAAATACACATCCGAAACCGAACTAAACTCCAAAAGATGCTGGAAAATAGTCAAATCCCTCCGTTACAGACTCCTGGTCCCCGCCCCCCCTTAAACAAGACTCTTTTCTGCTAACATCGACAAAGCTAACGTCTTTGCCGAGTCCTTAGCTGAACAATGCTCATTGACTTCCACATGGAGGTCAACAAAACGGCTCAAAACTTCCATCCCACTTCTTCTCCCGCCTATAGACTTTACTCCCCCCTCCCCCAAGGAGATTAAGGAAACTATAAAATCTCTCAGAAACAACAGATCCTCCCTAAGATTCATGTGGTAGCCATTTGCAACATTGTAAATGCAATGCTGGGGCTACAAAATTTCTCCACTACCTGAAAGGAAGCAACAGTATTCTGCCTCCCCATAGCTGGCAAACCCCTAAATCAAGCACCAAGATACCATCCCATCAGCCTCCTCTGTACCCTCAGCAAAGTCGCTGAAAGTGTTCTCAGTCGCCTCCTTAAATTTATAGAAGAAAATAACGTCTTTCCCGATTTCCAACATGGATTCCGTCGCCATCATGGCACATGCCACCGGCTCCTGCGTGTGGCCGAATTTATCGCGGATAACCACAATAACAGATGACACACCTCCATGCTCTTTCTAGACATCAAGCAAGCATTTGATAGAGTCTGGCCCAATGGCCTAGTCTATAAGATAATTAAGCTTGGCTTTATCTTAAGCCCCCTTTAACTGATTGGATTAACAAAATCCATCCTCTCCATCAGATCCTTAAGAGCCCGCATAGGTAAAGCCCGTTTCTTCCCCCAAAAAATATCCGCTGGTGTTCCCCAAGGCTCTAAACTTTCCCTCGCTCTCTTTGACACAATGTCATACGACTTCCCCTCTCAAGATAACATTTGCAACGCACAATATGCTGATGATACAAGCGTATTATAAAACTCTTCGTCTACAATAAGAAAATTTCTCAACAATTCAAGCTCCGTGCATTTAACGTCATTATCCGCAGCATAGGCACGTATGCACTTTGAGTATGGGGTTATGCCCCCTCCATCAAATCCCTTAACAGCACCTACATGAAAATCCTTCAGAACTCTCTTCAATACCCCTGGTTTATCTGCAACTCACAAATCCTAAAGGAAACAGGTTTGCTCTCTATCCATGAAGCCGCCTCTACGTATGCAGCAAATCTCCACACATCCATTATGGATCGCCACACTCCCTCCATTAAATACCTAGCTGCTGACTGTAGTAAGCCTTCTGAAAGGATCACCAGACCCTGCTTTCTCATTCCCTCCAACATCTAACGTCTAAGTCACGCATCAGCGTTTAGTTCCTTCAAATATTGGAGGAACCTCAATTTCGTTTTTCATATAGTTTATAACCCCAGGGTTGGTAACCACGAGGAGGGGTTTTAGCTGGTAAGAATCCGGCACTACCCAATTGGGTGTCTTATACAAGATTTCCCCTCCTCACCCCTTCAAAAAAAAAAAAAAAAAAGAAAAAAGAACAAGAGACAGACGAGGGGGAGCAACTGAACTGGTAGCATCGTGAGCACACGGTGGTATTATTCAGAGGATCCCATCCTGTTCTACCGACACTCCTGCTCATGAGCACAAGCGAAGGAGTTCAAGGTAAAGAAATAGACATAACCTCTACCGTTGATACCGTTCACACATGAGCACATGCGTAAACGGAACAATCGGGGCTCGGACCGACATAGGTTTAGCAGGTGTGCACACGTGCCAAGGCAATGAGATCAACCGACAAAAAAAATTACATAATAAAAATATATTAACATGGAAATATAAATTTAAGTTATTGCATTATACCTGATACGCATTAAAGGGTTAACAGAAAACTAAATTTCCACAGTTTTTAGTCAAACGTATCTCACAGCTCTAAAATTCAGCGGAATAATTGTCACTAGTTTAAACTGACAGATTATAATTAAATTACGAACAATCCAATATCAGTTACCTCACCGTAGTACTTAAAAACAGTAGTTACATTAGAACGGAGGAATCCTCTAAATCGCCGAATCGAAAATAGCAGCTTTCCGCCAATAAAGAGTTGGAAGTGGCCGGTCCAGTGTCAACTCATACATTCATTAGGTAAACGGTGGACTCGTACAATTGACATTCGTCCTCCAGGACCGCGCCTCATTTGTGGTTGGATGAAAAAAAAAAGAGCAACCCCTGTAATCCTCTCCGTTCGGTGTATGGTCAATCGAAAAATCACGTCCCCGAGGCCAAGCGCGCGCGCACAGTTTCACGGGCGCGCGGTCACTGCGAGATTTCGAGCTTACGTGGCCGGCGCACGAGCCATAAAGTAGCCCACGAAGCGACGCCGAACGTCGGCTACTAACCTCACTCAAAGGGAGGAGAGGGAAGATCGATCGGTGGGCCTCCGGTAAAGTGGCAGTGCTGAATTACGGGATGATACGGCGCGGCGCTCATCCCTCCCGGGCCGCCCTTCCCGCGATCCTATAGCATCGTTGGCTGCCTCGGATCGGCAATTTATAAAGTTATTTTGCGCAAGCTACTCGCCTGCGAGCTTGCCAGCTACGTCTTCGAGAAATCGCTCGACACCCGAGTCAAATATATACATCGCAGAAACATTTTTACTACAATTTAAATCTCTATTTGGCTAATAGGTCGTTTACGAAGTCTTTTAATGAGAAATCTTTAGAGATTTGTTTATTTTTTATTTCGTTTGTCGCTCGTGTGGCATATATAACTTTCTATTGAATTAATTTAATTTTAAAGGAGCATTTACACAGTAAAACATCCGTCGAATAATAAACCCAAAATTTGTGATATAATTGTGTCTGCTCCCGATAAAATCAGGAATTTTCCAGCGAAAGGGATAACGAAACGACTTTAACACAGTTTTATTTTTTATCAATATCTTATTCTCTGTCTAGTTAATTTTCACACATTATACCTGTGTTTATTTTTCTTTACACAGACATTTTACATAAAACACAATTTTTAGTGTAGATTTTTGTAAATTTTTATTTTTACATGTGACCTTCGACTATCGAATTTTAGATTTTTAACTGGTGTGATTAAATAAATAAATAGACTAATAATCCGAAATACTGTCCATCATCCGTTGAAGAAATAACGAGTCCAATTTAAATCGATCGAATTTTTTGTGGATTCTTTAAAGTTCAGTAAATTTGTTGTATTTGTTTTTTAATTTTGCTTTAGCATTTGATATAAATTGAATGATACCGAAAAAATTCTATTTATAGATATGCACACCCCATGGACATTGATTCGATTCGGAACGTGTCTTGAGACTAATAACGCCATCCAAAAAATCGTATTGTACAAAATGAAGAACAAAAGAAAATCGATATTTTTATATATCCGATTTTTCGGGAGGCTTTCACATTCTCGGGTCACGTTTGAAACGAATGAATATCCGGTAGGTGTGCGTAGGTACATGCATATATACGTGGATATTGTTCCCTTCGTAAATATTTTAAGCTAACACTTTAGATTGATTTTAAATTTTACAAATAAATGTCAATAAATTGTCAAAAGCTAGCAAAGAAAAATACTTTTCGAATTTCTTGAAATTTTCGACAACTTTTTGACATTATTTTGAATTTTAAAGATAAATTCAAGTCCTTTTAATAACACTAGTAAATTATAACATTTTTCTTTGCCTTTTTAGGTTTTCTTTTTAACGTAACTCAGCGTTCAATCAAAATTTATTTTTGTACAATTTTCATCGATTTATATACGGCGAAGCTTAATATCTTTAGTATTTGGAAATCTTTAAAAAGCACATCATTCTTCGATAGAATAGTCAGGCTGATGTTTTTGTAAGATCGCACAGTTAAGTTTCTATAACGCTGGAAGTGGATAAATTCAAAAAGATTCCCTGTACGATTTGTGGTCCGACTCGTGAATATGTATGTCGATTGAAAGCCGTAGTTTCATTTTTTTTTAAACCTTCACTTTTTCGTCAGTCGTTAAATCAAAATCCAAACCACTTTTCTTTTTTTTACCTTTTTCCACGAATAATAAACTTATAGGATTCCATCGGTGACGGAGTATATTTATTTTTAAAATTCCGCATCTAAATCTGACTTGTGAACATCGAAACTCTTTATTATTCAACAACGATACGAAAAGAAAATGCTCACTATGAGCGGCAATTTTTTTTTCCAGAAGGTGAGTGCCAATTACCTTTACAATTGATTACAATATTTGACGATAATTAAACAGTTTTTGTGATTCCAAAATTATGAGAAAAAATCATCCATTATTGAACTTTACTATATACGTATAGATACAGTATACAATAATAGGTTTTCATTTTATCCTTAACACAACTTGACAGAATCCTGTCAAAAAAGCATATATGCAATAATTTATAAAAAAAAAAAATTATTATCAGTACTGTTTTACAGTTTGCAATAATTGTAATTGAAAATTATTTCTTCGTTTTTCTTCCAAACTTTATAATATTAAACGCTATTTAATAATTCAAACGTCTTCTTATATATATATATATATATAAGTGGTGTTACATTTTAAGCATGCATGTATGTTACCTCTTAAGCATGTATGTATATACTTAAGAGGTAACACCACTCTAGAGTCCCAAAAAAAATTTAATAATTTTTCCTGGGAATTAGGGAAGAGAAAAAGTATAGATGTATACGGAAGTTACTTAAGGACATATCGAGCTACGAAACATTTTTTTTATTGTAATAAATGTACAAAATTGCGGCTGTATAGCCGATTTTCGATTTTTTTTTTTGAAACATCATAAGAAATGAAACAAAATAATAAATTTTTTCTTAATCTACATACAAATAGCTATTGTATAACATGTCTGCATCCTCCACTTCCTTTCTTCTTGATTTTAAGCACATTTGGATAACTCTAACCATGAACGATCTCTCGAAAAACTTAACACGACGCGCATCCGTCTCCACGCAGAAAGTGGATCAGTTTGATTTTATTGTTAGGCCCATATACTTCATGAATTTCATAATATTTGCGAAACCATCATTATATATACCTGCAACAATGTAGACTGCGATATCTAGTGCGTTTTCGCCGTTAGAAAATATTTTTGGAGTCATAGAACAAACTGTCGCATTGAAACTTTCGTTTGAGTTTTACGTGAAACCACCTAAGCAACGCATAAGTAAGTCATCACTACTTAACTCTTTATAAACTGGTAAATCACTGTATAAACTTCATCGACAAGAGGTGATTTATGAATAAAGTCTTCTCCAGCAGCTTGAGCCTTTTGCCAAGAGCACCAAGAATTCTCTCAGAGATGGCATCTTTCGTATCCCGGTCGATAAGTTGTGATCCAGCGTAAAATTTAAGAAATGGGTTGTAAAAATTAACAACTTCCTGTGCAAACTGATCACAGACTGTCAAAAGAAAACTAATTATCATTTTAGTTAATAATAATTACTATTTTCGTAGTAATTAGTACAAACTAAACTTCGATAAAAATATGAACCACGTTGGTAAATAATTGAAAAGTAAACGAAATAGCATATTACGTAACAAGGGAGGTAAAATAGAAATGGTCCCAGATCGCACGTAAATTGGCACCCGAGCCGAAGGCGAGTGTGACAAACGTGTGATCAGAGGCATGCTTTTTTACTTCCCATGTTGCGTATACTATTTTTCGGTCTAGCGAGGATGAAATCGTAACCTTTTCGATCGGGCGCCGGGAGGAAAGGTTATAGTTTCATCCTGCTAGGCTGAAAACATATTTTTCTTACTACCCTGGCGGAAAATTTGCCGTTCGTTCTTGCGCATGTAAACCAAAACGCGAAAATTCGTCCGCTTTTGCGCGCCATCTATTCGTGCGGGAGGAAGATTCCAGCTCGAATTTAAATGCCAGTATTGTCAATACACTCTGCAAAAGTAACCTCAAAAAACGTGGACACGTGCTCGCTTTTAAATTTTCAATCTTATACAAAAAAATTAATACTGTAATGTTATTGTTAAAAAAATAATAATCTGTGTGTAATGAATTAATGTTAGTTAATTTTTGAAAAAGGGTGTTTGTTTTAGCTCAGGGCTTTTAAACATCCGCTAACCAACAACCCTCGCTTCGCTCGGATTGTAAATGTTAGCGGATGTTAAATCCCCTTGCTCATTATTAATTACTTAACTTATCAGACAGAGACGTTATTATAGGAGGGAGGAAAATTTTATCTGTATACCACAGTAGTTTTGTACAGAGATGGCGCTGCATGTTAAGCATGGTCATCGATCTCAAAGCAGACCGATACCGCTCGTGCGCACATTTTGTGTTAAATATTGCTAATTAACCACAAATTTTCGGCCAGATAGTAAGAAAAATAGTATACTTCACACGGGACGAACGTCGATCATCATGCCCGGCGAATTAGGCCCCTCGGCTTTGCCTCGGGGCCCAACCACTGCGCCGGGCAGAATGATCGCCATTCATCCCTTGTAAAGTAATGTACTATTCTTTCAATAATTGTTACAATAATTGTATTGTTTATAACTTTACTTGTATTTTTTACCAACCAGCTTGTAATTTATTACAAGGATATGCGTAGACGCATTTGCGCAGTCGCGGAACAAAGTGGCACTCACGATCGTTCGCAACCGTGTGTGCCGATTGTTTTGTTGTTTTAAATTAATTTATAAATATCCACTAGATGGTGTCACGAATATCGCACATACTCGCAAGTGGTTAGGTTTGGCCTCGGTTTTGTATATAAGATGGTTGGAAAAACTCTATGCATATGTTTAGTAAGCTGCAATATGCATTAGGTTAGGTTAAGTTAGACTGCGATAAAATTGTAAATAGTATAAATAAATGCGATGCGGTGATCTCTATCTAGCGATGGTGTAATGTTTAAAAAAAATCATGTTTGAAAGGGATGGTCCTTTAAGAAAAAAAAAGACTAATCAAGTGATTTCTAAAAAAATATTTAAATTATTTTTTTTTAAAAATACTTATTCTTTCATAAAATTTACAAACTTAATATAATAAAAATTACAAATACATACACGAAACAATTAAAAGTTGAGTGAATAAAATTTACCTACCTAGTTTGTAAAAATTACAAAGTAGGTTAGTAAAATTTACTAATGAGGATTTTTACCAATCTATTTTATAAAAATTACAATGTGAACAGTCTGTGACGAGTTTACCCGCACGTAGGTTGGTAATTTTTACCAACAACTTTTTAAATTTTACCCAGGTAAGTCTGTCAGTGTATCTATACATAACTGTATATTGTTCTTAGGACCTTAAAGTGTAGTTAAGCCTAAACAAATCGATTTTTTGGAAATCCTAGAGTGGCGTTACCCCTTAACTGTAAGGTAGACAACTTTATAAAGGATTTTTAAAATTACAAATGCCATATTTTAAATATGGTTTAATTTAATAAAAAATAAAAAAGTTAAAAAATTATGTAATATTAATAAAGACCGAATCCAAAATGGTATTTGATAGTTAAAATTAAAAAATCCTATAAAGTTGTAGAGTTGTACACGAATTTTTTGGATTTGCAATCTTCGAACAAACAATTCAAAGCAAGACATGTTTTTTGCAAGGGAAGGCACGCAAGTGTCCGACTCCGATTTTTTTGAAACTTTGCACATCGGTAGATTATCGAAAAATATTAGACACTTTTTTTTTTAGCTGCTGATACGATGATTTAGGGGGTTAAAACCACCCCTAAAGTTTATTCCTAAATATGGCCGTTAAATCATATTCTGCAGATATTTTCACTTCCAATCATTATTTTTTAATCAAGTAAAATTATTTTTATAACCTAATGACTCAGTAACCCAATAATTCAATAACTTATAATCCAGTAGTAAAATCGACCTAAGGGTTTGAAGAGGCAAACCATGTTTAATCTTAAAAAAGATTAAAATATCTTTCAGAAAATCTCAAAATCAGTCAAAAATATCAATTTCTGTTATTTTTTTGATCAATTTACTAATTAATCAATTTGTAAATGTGGATATAAGATTGTGTGAACATGTATACGTGTAAGTTAACGGCCATATTTAGGAATAAACTTTAGGGGTGGTTTTAACCCCCTAAATCATCGTATCAGCAGCTAAAAAAAAACGTGTCTAATATTTTTCGATAATCTACCGATGTGCAAAGTTTCAAAAAAATCGGAGTCGGACACTTGCGTGCCTTCCCTTGTTAGTCCTTATTGTTACTACGTTTTGGAGCATAACTTTTATACAATTAAATTAAAGATTTATATTACCCTTTATTTTTATATTATATAAACATATTTACATTTCTAAAAAAAAATGTATGTTAAAAATTATATTTTCTTTCCTTTACTCAACATTACGTAAAAGCACATCCCACAGCCTCAAAGAACTTTGAATTTCTATAAATGTACGTTAAAAATTACATTTTCTTTTCTTTTACTCGCTCTAAGTAAAAATACATCCCACAGACTTAACGAACTTTGCATTTTTATAAATGTACGCTAAAAATTATATTTTCTTTTCTTTACTCCCTCTTAAGTAAAAGCACCTTCCACAGAACCAACAAACTCCGCGATTCAAAGGTCATCAAATCCTCGCCCACAAAGTCACTAGAAAATGCAATTAAAATCATTTGCAATATAAATAGGCAATGCAACTTGATCGCAAGCCGTAGCAGCGCCACACATACACACACACGCCGCTTATAAAAATGCAACGTGCCCGCCCGTACCCGGGCAACTTCCTACGATAGCGAAACTTCGAATTTCCCAGGCGGAATTGAATTATACAGGGTCACCGGGCAGCGCCTCGTTCTTTTTTGCTTGGAGGTGGATAGTGTCCGGTCGTTCGATCGGCCAGTACATACGCGCGGATTTCGGGGTATGCGTCAACTGCACCGTGAGCGTGCGTTGATGGAGAGGGTCCGAGGCACGCCTGCAAAGGAGTAAGCTATTTGCTTATTGCCAGCCTGCCCGGGCTCCAAGTATTTACGAAGGGTGTCGTGCGTAACCGTCAACGGCATCGGCGTGCTCGCTACACACACGAGGGTGGAGGGGAGGAGGAGGGGAAGCGAGCGTTCCGGGAAATTGGATTTCCCAATACTTTGCGCAGCACTCGCTGAGCGAATGTCGCTGGGACTGCCGCTGACTGGCTTTTCGCGCGAGCGGCTGTTCTGCTCTCTGTACGTCGAGGGATCCTGGCGTCAAGGCCGCTACAACGCGCCCTTTGATTTTCCAAGCGTAAGTCAGTGCGACGCGCGTGCTGTGCTCTCTCCCCCTTCCCATCCTTGACGCTTAGCTCGGGTACTTACGATATTATCCGATTTATCGTTATGCTCCGCTGCGCCGCATGAACATCGCTTCCTTATAACTTTTTAAACCCTTTTTTTCCTTTTATCATTCCAAAAGTCAATGGTAAAGTTGCTCGCGGATAAGATCTTGCTGTGCTCTGTTCCCGGAAGTGGTCTTCGATTTTTCGAGCGGAAAGCACTGGTGAACGTAGTTTAAAATGGTTTGCAAACGAGACTTATCGAGCATTATTAAAAGGCAGCGTTAGTGGAAACGTAAATTACGTACGGCAGAAGGTGGTTTATCGCGATTTATGAAGTGTTCTCATTTGGAGTTTCGGACAGCACTATAGTGATTTACTACGGCAATCGGCTTCGCCCAGAAGGTCGAATTTAAAGGGAAATTCATCATCTGTAAAGAGTTAATTGTTTATTATTGTGCATACACGAATAGAAATTTCAAATAAAAATTATCGTTAAATTTCTTATAAAAATTAGCGTGACACAAAGTAAACACGGACTTTTTTGACACGGTAATGTTATTTATAGGTTACGTTATAGTTATTACAGAAGCTACGATAAATTTTACTCCAGTACAATTCTGCCGGAAAATTAAGGAGCTTTTCGGTAGAATATATTAAATTCTCTATTCAGTAGATTATTCTATAACATATTTCGAAAATATTTGGAGGTCCCCGTGTAAAAAAAAAGTCTGACTCAAGTCTGAGGTATGTCTGGCTGTAAAAGTCTGGGCAAAGTCTGGCTACGACCACTATCCCAGACTATCTGCCAGACTTATCTATTTTACTCTAAAAAGCCTTGGAAAAGTGCAAGACTTTATCCCAGACTTTATCAAGAAATAATAAAAAGTCTTGCTAAAAGTCTTGGAAAATTCCACGACATGTGACGTGACGGTAGGTGGGCAGAAATCTGCTTTAAATTATATTCAAATTTTAATTTGAGGTTATGTAATTACCTCCACACCGCCTTAGGGCCGAGCTATTGAGAGCGCGCGCGGATCCATTTTGTTGACGCGCATGGGCCGTACGGTTGCCATTTTGATTCTCCCGCTTTCGCAAACAGCTGATTTATCGCGCTTTCGCGCATCTAGATCTTCTGCGTTTAATTGATAAGGCAAGCCTTTGACATAATTTAACCATAATATGCTAAGCTATCATAATAGATAATGTTCCAAAAGTCTAAATAATATGTATTTACTTCGATTTTAATAATCAATACTGAAATTTCCAAAAAAAGTTCGGTATTGTCCTGAATATAACCGTAATTTTTATTAGAAATCTCTCTCCGTGTATGACCTGAAAAGTAAAAAATTAAGTTTTAAGTTAGATTTTTTAAATTTATTACCTTTTAATCGTTTATTCTCGTGAGTTAATCAAATCTAAAATGTGTCACAGAGTCTAAAATAATTTAAAGCCCCGCTACGAGATAAAAAGAATTCATTTAATCCAATCCACGTATTTATTTTTGTCAAACTTAAAAAAAAATAAAAAAATAGCTTCGTATAATTTAATGCATACATTAGGTTTGAAAGGGTTAGCATATTGAAAACACCTAACCAATTCGGGATATATCTACTTAACTCTATTGCCTACATTGCATCGGCGTAGTAGTGCAATTTTAAGGGGGTTTTACATCTATAATCTTCTGCCATGAAGACTTAATCATAAGACGTGGGGAGAGGGGAGGGATTTATAATGAATAAAACACCAACTCATGTTGTTGCAGTACGAATTGAAATAAAAGAATGATTACAAAATATATAACTTAAAAGTTAATATTTAAAGTTTACCTGAATCAACACAAACAAGTATTGCGTTGGAGCGAGCGCGACTGTGCCGCAGGCAGCACAGTTTATCAGAGACTTGCTTCTCTCGAGGCACCAGCTCCAGCTGATAATCACGTGGTTAGGGCACATAGATCCCTAAGTTCAAAGAGTCGCCAAACTTAGATACCTAAACTTTTTTGTGTAAAATTATTCATAAAATAAAAGATATAATCTAAAATAACTATATTGCTTAATATTGTATACAAAAATATTCAATTGCTCACAAAATGAACCTAGATAGAAGTCTCTAAACTCATTTTATATAACGCTATGCTTATTTCTAAAAAATTCATCTATCGTAATTTACAGGTCCCAATGGTGCATGGATTTTCATGGAACTAGGCTATTATTCACAATTATTTATGTCGTTCTGGTCTGAAGAGTTGTAGAATTTGAAATTAATAAACTGTTTAATTGGGAGTACAGTGTTGCGGTAAAGAAAACAAATTTTTTTAAATTTTACAAATTTAAGAAATGTGAAAGTGCAAGTGAAATCAATATGAAGTGTCTAACTAGGTCTGTCTGTGCCTACTTAACTCATTTTACCTTCTGTTTAATACAAGGATTGTGTTACGAATAGGATTGCTCTCATTTATGATTGAATGTTCTTTAAAGAATGAATTTGACAAAAAGGCCATATCAATTGTTCGTTAAAGACTGAAGTTGGCTGTGTAGTTTTTTTTGCAAAAGTTCAGTTGTCGTTAAGCAATCGCCACGAATCGTCGCGGAGAAAATCAAAGTAAAGTAACCAAAAATAAATAAAAACAAAAATGAAAAAAAAAACGTTCGTCGTAAAAAGTTCAACGTTTGTCACATGTGCTGTATACTATTTTTCTTTATACCCGGTCGAAAGTACGCTAAGTTTCGATCGAAATTTATATGTGAAAAAATTATTTTTAGTTAGCGTGAGTAAATTTATTTCGAAAACCGCCCGACATTTGCGGCACGAGCGCAGCGAGTGCTGCTGGTACTTTTAAAACTGCGTACTTTCGACCAGGGTATGAAGAAAAATGTATTTAGTGTTTTTAATCGTCTCTTTCGCCGGCAAGTTTCCTGATGTTGTCGGGAACAGACTGGGACTGAGAATTATTTAACAATTATATGAAGAAAATAACTTTATAATAAGACTGAATTTTATTTTTAGGTTGAATTTTTCTAGGTACAAAATACTCGCCTTATTTCAGAATAACAGTTCAGAGAGAATGAACAAATGTAATAGACGAGCGCGCGATTCGCGGCTTCTTATATAATCCACGAGAGCTTAACTCCACCAATTCACCAAGCCCTCACTGTCCTCCCGCGAAGCACGATAAGCCTCTCTTTTGATTCGGTACCGTTCCCTTAGCGTCGCTCAGAAAATTTTGACCAAGACGGCTACGACGGTCGAACTAGCCACTATCCACACCCGCTGCATCTCAAAGTTCCTATCGTAGGGTCCTATCATCATATTTTTCTTATTTTCTTTCAAGCAAACCTTCAGTCCGTTACAACTTCATTTAATCAGCAGTGATGTAATTTTAAGGCAGATTTCGGATTTAACAATTCTGTTTATTAATAATATATTATTAATTGAATATTCCTGCAGAATGTACTCAGTTATTTTATGATGTTATTGGATACAGGGCACGTCAATTTTCGAATGTATTTTACTTCGAAGTTGTGGAATTTTCATTTTAAATTCATTGAATTCTTTAGCCTTACTATGATACAAATTTCATTATGTAATTACCTCTGCGGTTAGTTATACGTAAATTACATCTATGCAGGTATTATTTTAGAAGATAAGTTATTTTCATTATGATTTTCGAGTAAACCTCAATTTATTACGAGTGCGTGCAATATTTTTCCGTAAATCTTGATACATATTCTTATTTTTATAAGAAAATAGAGATCAGTGTTAAATCGGTCGATGTCACAGACTTAAATTAAGTCCTCTATTCTGTAGGTACTTGTTTATGCGCAAAAAGGTACGAAAAGAGGAGGCAAGTTGTTCGACTCGCTTCGGCAAACGCTCCCCTAAACACGCGGGTAAAAAGTTGCTGCGCTGCCTCGCGATTTTGGGCGACTCGGTACACTCCGTTAAAGGAAAGTTTAGGCCAGCAGTTTGGTCACTTGAGCAGACCTTTTTTCGCATAGCGTACTGCAGCGTCCAGTGATCTTATCGTCGTTTCTAGCGGAAAATGCGAGCCTTCTTTTTTCCTTTAAAAGAACTAAAACCCTTTTTTTGCAGTAAAACCTACTATTGTGAAGAAAAAAGTTTTTGTCGGGAGAAAAAAACCTTTTTACAAGTTTCACCGCGAAGAAAAACAGTTTTGGTAAAATTTCCGAGAAAAAAGCTTTACCGCGGATTTCACATAAAGTGCATACTTCGCGAAATTCGCTTTTATTTCAGAAAAAATAATGAGATGTACTTTTCTGCACAGCACCTAATACGAACTAATTTTCGCTGGTAAATGGAGAAGTTCTTTTTTACATTAACGGTGATATGTATCTAACACATACATCTTATAAAGTAATATACGAAGAAAAATTTTTTACTATAAAATTACAATAGCCTATTTTACTGGCCTCACATATTGATGTTATTGATGTAATTGCAATAGTTTTTTTCAAAATATATTGTATAAATATAACAAATATTATTATCCTTGTAAATTTTACCAAAAATTATTGTAATTTTTCTAATAATGGAAATCGTGTGACGATATTAAAATTGAAGACTACATTTTTAATTATTTATTTAACTAGGTAAAGTTACGTAGTAAATCCTACTGAAGGTGAACATATTGCCTAAACATAAGTTGTCAAAAAAAACTTACGTATTAAACTAAAACTAAATTAACACTTATATAAAAGTCTATAAATGTAAAAATTTTTAACAATAGCAATTTGTATATTTCTAAACTATCCACACTCACAAAAATGAATTTTACATTTAAGAAGAATCTACTAAATAATAGAAGTAAATCTGCTTGCCATAGGCCTAAGTAGATTTATTCTCTTATTTAGAATAAAATCCTCTTAACTAACTCTAGATCAAGGATATTTCGTCTAAAGTTTAAAAGTTTAAAGTATCAAAGTTTAAAAGATAAGCATCAATAAATTAGAAGAATGGGTTCTTAAAATAAAAATATAAGATAATTCAAAATTATATATTATTTTTTAATTTTAAAACAATTTAAATTAGGCATTAGATTAAAATTATGTATATTAAGTACATATAAAAATGCATAAAATTCGCCATTTTGAAGTACATACTGTTTTATTGTATTGTTCAATTTTAAAACTTTTCATATAGATATAAATAGAACCTATTTTCCCATTAAAAATATATGATTCCAAACTAAGTTTACGTATTTTTAATTTCAGAAGAATTAGTTTAACGGTAAATTGAAAAAAATGGGTATAAATTGGTTTATCTTCTGTTCTCATTTTTATCAGTGCAATAAATGAACTTAGTACAATAATTAAATGAATTTCTAATAAATCTATACTGATCTCAAAAACAAAACTTTTCTAGGTAGCAATAAGGATTCACAAAGCGAGAAGAATTCCCGAAACAATTGACTTATAAGAAAAAAAATTTTTAAATAAAAATTAGAATAGTCTATTTTACTGTCCTCACATATTGATATTATTCATGTAATTACAATAGTTTCTCTCAAAATATACTTGTATAAATATAACAAATTTTAATATTATCATCTTTTAAATCTTACCCGAAACTATTATAATTTTCTCAATAATAGAAATCGCGTCTGACGATATTAAAATCGACTGTTATAATTTTACTCATTTATACTTAAACAAATAAATTTACGTAGTATGAAATTAATGTGACTCTAAAGGAGCTCAGCAGATTTCTTAACTATACCTAAGAATTTCTACTAAATCTCTTCTGTACGCGCAGTAACAAAGCGAATCTTTTGAAATAATTAACATAAAAGTAACAAATGTTGCGAAGTAATTGTCGCCCAGAATCTAGACGATTTTTCAACAAATCTACAGTGATCTTGAAAAAAAAACATTTAAACGCAACAACAACGAATTGAAAGCGTGCAGAAGTCTCAAAAAGTTCGACGATCCGTGCTATTCGACGATGAACCGATTGAAACTTTTCACCTTTCCATTGTTTTCACACTCAATTCGTCGCCGGGTGTAGCTCGAAAGCAGTCAAACGCAGTCGAAAATTGGATTGTAACAGGCAGCGCGCGGAGCGCACGAACGGCCGAATAAACGGAGATAGCTCGTTTGAGCCGAATGAGATCAGCTGTAAACAGTCGATGGAGGAAAATCAGAATCTCTCCCGAAGCTTCGAGAGATTCCACGTCGATTTCCACTGGCGCTCCGTACACTGAGTCTGAATACGTATACATATAGCTAAAGCGTGCGATCGTGTGCGATCACAGCCGACAATGGACATTTAGGATCCACGAATACTCGTCTAAGTTTCATTAGATCAAACTTGTCTGTGCCTGGTATCTCCAAGGAATAAAGGAAGTCGGAGCGGTTCGGCCGGACAAAGGAATAGACGGATAGCTTACCGCGGAGCGCATACCCCTGCCGTTTCCTTACGAATACAGATTACTCTTTTGTTAAAGAAGAATATTTTTTTATACTTATTTGGTGGATAAAACGAGCGCTACTGCAGCAAAATAATCGTCTTCGGTTTGGAGAATGGCATTTTCAGATGAACATTATTTATAATAGAAAATATTTTTTTAAATATTTTTCATTTAAATTTTTATATTTAGGGTACTGCTAACTATGCTTAATATTATATAAGATGATGTTGTAACTTTAAATGAGTTTTTAAGCCAACTATCTTTAATTTGATCGTTAGAAGCTTTGTATAGATCAGAATATGCAGCATGCTTGACTGACATTTCAACTTTTTTTTAAATTTTATTTATATAAAATGGTTTACACATAAAGAATACCCTTAAAACCAGAGAAAAGGGTAATTGCAGATAGATTGCATTATAGAATGACCTTAGTGGTCCCTCGTTGCGCTATTATATAGGAATGTGAACTAAAATTTAAATCAATGAGTAAAAAATCCATGAAAGTTTCATTGTAGTCCGTATTTCTCGTGAAGTGATTGGTCGAGTTATATATGTTATTTTGCTTTTCAATTGTTTGTTGTTACAATATTTATAAAGCTAACCCACATTTCGGCTCGCATAGTGCGCGCCTGATCTAGTTTAAATTAAATGAAAGATAACATTAACTTGGAATTCAGCAAAACTGGAAAAAAAAGCTATAGCGATGCTCCTATATCGCAGATTGTCATTGCCACTAAACTTACATATATTTGGAGTATTGCTAGCATTAACAATGTTAATAATATTTTTACTGGTGTATTGTAATGGTCGTTTGGTCCCAAGAGCGGGGATAACCGTTTTCAAAGCAGGCGTCCAAGGAGAGAGGGGCGAGGCCGAAATTGTTAAGGCGAGGCAAGTGGTTCGCGTCCAAGAGGGACGCACTCGCCAAGACAGAATCAATTGAACCATCCAGGAGAGAACTTATCATTTATCTATCGAGCGAAAGGTCCCAGCTCCTGGAACCTACGGAATGACCGTAGCGAGCCTCATCGTGACCTCTTCGCCTGCTTGGGCTCGACAGACATCGCGGATGGATCCTGCTGGAAGCCACGAAGCCGAGGTGTCTGCATTCCCCAGGCACGAACGCCAACACCTCCTGTCTGATCAACAGGAGGACGACGCCGACTTGCAGAAAGGCAACCAGGAGGAGATCGACCCCGACGACCAGCAGCCCGAAGAGCGCGCGGAATGGGTGCGAATGCGTGAGTGTGAGGCCCCGTTAGTTTTAAGGCGAAATTAATTTTATTTTATTAGTATTGTAAGCGACGTGCGATCCTCTGTTGCGAGTGCGTAAACTTAAGGATTATTTTTAAGTATTAGTTAATTCGGTAGATTTAAATAAATAGCTAGTCATAACAATTATCTGTGATTTATTTATTATTTTATTTATTATTTATTTTTAACGGCTAGAAACCCAGTGAGAAAATCATTACAATTGGCGCCCAACGTGGGGCAACCTACGCCTGAAGAGTAGCTTGCTCATTAATTTAAATTTATTTATTGTATTTATTTATTTATTTTTATTTATTTATTTATTGTATTTATTTATTAGTAAGCAATAGTTGGGTTCATTACAAATGGCGACCCAACTGCAGGCACGACCACGCGAATAAATAGATAATATTAAAATTATTAAGTAATTAGATTGTAGAGCGAACAAGCGAGCGAACTACAAATAGCGATGATAGGCATCGATCTCGCGAATACGCGCGATGTCGCGAGGTCGTTAAACCGAGCCGATGAGGCCCACGCGAGCAAAACTTATTTACATGCGCTAAATCAGAATACGGGCTTTGGTCGGAGTGTTTACGCAAATAATTCGCGTCAACAAGGCGAAAGCCAGTCTGAAAACCTGCGAAACAGCAATAATCTTAAAGACAATAATTTTATATCTATTTTCGTTAAATACACGAAGAAGATCGGAAAACGCAAAGGCAGCTCGGAACTGAGAGGTCCGGTCGAGTGTTCAACGCTAACGAATGGGAGTAGTTACGGCCCGAGTCAAGAAAAAAATGAAACAAGTCATTTTTTTCTTGAGGCGGGGAATAATAATCGCTTTATATCCCATCCGGAGGATTTTGGGCATGCGACTGAACGTTTAATCGGTGAAATCGGGCAGATTTGTCTTTATATTTTCAAAAGGCTCTCGATCTGTAGGTCACATCGATTCCATTCTACGGTGCGATCTAATTAAGTATAAGGCGAGAGTGCTGATGTTGTATCCGAGGGTAGATTTATGTGTTGTACATTATGTTAAATTATTGAATCCATTTCCCTTAGCTTAAAATTTATTTTTATCTCTGCGAGAGCTTTTAAATGGTCAAATGTAGGGATTCATGCGCAGGTTCATTCGTTGCGCGTTAAGAAGAATTTATTCGCTTTTAACAGGTTAACTAAAATAATTTTGTTTGTTGTTTTAATGACTTTGTGAAGGATTTTAATCGTTTGATTGTTTGTTCATGCGAAGAAGCGAGCGAATGAAAAGTATATCATGCGCGTTGCCTTGTGATCGCCGAGTGATGGACATAATTAATTGACCAATATTTATATTCCGTCTATGATTGTGTCGCGTCTTAAAAAAAATCGATTTGTTTGGTAGCAAGGAATGACGTACTTTTTATTCGGAGCGACAGGGAATGTCTGGTGTGCATGTGAGAAGATGAAAGAAGGTGGAAGGGTTGCGAGAAGTGTCCGATATTTGTATCAGCCGTTCTTGAGGCGATGTTTTGCAGTCAACTCGTTATTGTTATCTGCAAACCAGGGGAATGTTGTAATGGTCGTTTGGTCCCAAGAGCGGGGATAACCGTTTTCAAAGCAGGCGTCCAAGGAGAGAGGGGCGAGGCCGAAATCGTTAAGGCGAGGCAAGTGGTTCGCGTCCAAGAGGGACGCACTCGCCAAGACAGAATCAATTGAACCATCCAGGAGAGAACTTATCATTTATCTATCGAGCGAAAAGTCCCAGCTCCTGGAACCTACGGAATGACCGTAGCGAGCCTCATCGTGACCTCTCCGCCTGCTTGGGCTCGACAGACATCGCGGATGGATCCTGCTGGAAGCCACGAAGCCGAGGTGTCTGCATTCCCCAGGCACGAACGCCAACACCTCCTGTCTGATCAACAGGAGGACGACGCCAACTTGCAGAAAGGCAACCAGGAGGAGATCGACCCCGACGACCAGCAGCCCGAAGAGCGCGCGGAATGGGTGCGAATGCGTGAGTGTGAGGCCCCGTTAGTTTTAAGGCGAAATTAATTTTATTTTATTAGTATTGTAAGCGACGTGCGATCCTCTGTTGCGAGTGCGTAAACTTAAGGATTATTTTTAAGTATTAGTTAATTCGGTAGATTTAAATAAATAGCTAGTCATAACAATTATCTGTGATTTATTTATTATTTTATTTATTATTTATTTTTAACGGCTAGTAACCCAGTGAGAAAATCATTACAGTATGTTGAACAAAACGTGGAATAGTTCATGGAAATACTAGAAAACAATTTTTAAAGTTTCATCCATATTGGTGGTCTGAAGTAATACTCTCCAGGGAATCTTTTTCCAATGTTTCACTTTTGATGTTTAATCAATATTCAACTACACGTTAAATCAGCTGGAATGAGATAAAGTTAAAATTGAATGTACTGGAGTCAAATTTTCACTCTAATCTTAAAGTGAAATTAACTCCTTTGAGTGAAATAGAGGGATTTTTTTACTCTTAAGTAAAGCAAAATGTAAGAATTTAACCTGTAATATGCTAGAGTGAGATTTCTCTACTTTAAAGTGAATTTAAATCACTCTATAATGTAGAGGTAAATTTGACTTCAATATAAAGTTTCACTATAAATTGAGAATGAAATTTGACTCCAAACGCTTTAGCTTGCAGTATTTTAATTTACGCTCAATTCTTCAATAACTCGAGAATTCGTCCAGTTCAAATAATTTAATTTACCAAGCAGTTGAATAAAACATGAAAATTATTACAATTTAAATTATCATTTAACGGTACAAATTAATTTAGAAAAAAAATCAGGCAAACTGATGAAATATTTTATAAATGTAAATGCCAAATTTACATCGTCAGCGTGAGCAGACTTTAATGAATTGAATACGAAATGATAGAGCAGAGCTTTTCTATCACTGAAACAAACAGTTCCTAATTGACGTAGCGGGACTGGAGTATACGCGTCGGCGGATGAACGGAGCGCAGCGACGACCGCTATTTCTTGAGAACGTATACGCGAATTCCGCCCGAGCGTAGGAGGAGGAAGCAAGGCCGAGCCGAGGGACCGGAGATGCAAACAGAGACAAACGCGGCACAAGAGGTCGGGATAATGAGCGCGACTCGACCTCGGCATGTAGGCCAAGCACCCCGGCGGGTTGCACACGCGGCCCCGGCATTGCCCATATTGCTTGTGCCTACTACTCGTCGGCTGCTGCCGATGTACGACACTCGCCGTGCTCGGCTCTACTGTCGTCATGTATCTCTGTGCTCTCCTGTCTCTTACTCTTCCCCAGACTCATTCTGTTAAGGCTTTTACTGCCTGTGAATTTACTGTTCCTTCGTTTACGACTCTTTTTTTTTTTTGGTTGGTCACCTTTTTCATCTGAATTTTTAATTTTATGTGAATACCGGGCCGGCGCCTTTTGTATACGCTACTCGAATGCAGTAATCATCTTCTCAAGCTTGGGTTGAGGCGGAGGTACATCTGCAACAGTTATTGATGTAATGCACTGCGTTTACCTTAATCTTCTCTTAAAAAAGAGATGACCGGATGTTGTGAAGCCTCGAAAACGTGAACTTGATTGGTTCGTACGTATATTCCGAAATGGCGGTGAAATTTAAAATTTTTCTTTTTCGCATTTTCTTTTAACACCGAAGTATTAAACCTTTTAAACCTTTTTAACTGTAGTTTTTATTAAATAAATTTGTAGAAAAATTATATAATACTACGATATTATTTCAACTAAAAAATAGTATTATTTAGAATTTGGTTCGATCCTGATTACCATGATCATCCAGCATCATTGCGATTATATATATTAGAAATTAATAAAGGTTTAATTTTGATTAAACCAATTAATTCAGTTTGTATATGTAGTGTCAGTTGCTTCTTTGGTTTCTTTCATATAGCGAGAGCCGAGGCGATATTAATGCATTTTTACAACACTAGTGCGTAAAACTACTATTTTTTCGGTGTAGTAATAAGAATCATTTGATTCGACCAATTTTATTTATGTATTTATTATTATTGAAAGCCAGTAATAATTACATCTTTGGAAAATTATATATCTATAACTCTCAGAAGTAATCCCTATAGAGGTAAACTCAAATTTACCTGTACGTAAGTCTGGCTAAAAATACTTAAAATTAAAACTTAAAACTAACTTAACATTAAAAAGAACTGTTTTACAAATTTTATCATTTTATAACAGTGATAAGTATTCAAGATACCTTTAGATAATCTATCTCAAAACCAATTATTTAATATTATTATATAAAATAATATAATTGCTTTTTTTTTTGTTAAACGTCTCAAAGTGACACTTCTAAAAACTTGAAAAAAAATGGCTTTGGAATTTAATAGAACATTTCGAGTTTAATTTCTTGCAAAAGTATAATGGCCGATTTATTTTATTTTTTTTTATTTTTATAACGCACATTGCATTTCAAACCCTTTAAATCCTTAGCGAAAGCGATGGGCTATCCGTTAGAGACGAAATGTTCAATGACAGGGAATTCAGTGGGAATACAATCCCACCAATTCAGCGAATTAGGCGTAGTACTATCACCATAGCAGTGGAGAAATAATTAGCTCCATGTGCAATCGAAATTAACTAACTTACAGTTACCTATTCAATCCAATTATGCAGACCTTCAAACATGGCTTAAATCGCCTTCTCATCTCCCCTCTCTCAATTACTTAAATCAGGTTAAACAGTCCAAATTTGTCCACTTTATATTGACTGTGCATTTTAATTCAACTGATGTGATTAAAGTATCTCTTTCATTCAACGGTACCATAATTACACCTATTTCTGTTTCGGATAAAAGTGGATTTTGATAAAAAAAGAATTATTTAGTTACTGAAAAAAATGAATGTGGTTCCTTTACAAAGGATGTCTGGGATGAATATTTTTACTGCTTATAAAAATGATGCGACGCTGTAGTCCAAATTACTAATATTACCTTCAGATATTTCGCGAAGACAGCCCCGCCTGGCATTTAATTAAACAGCTGCCTGTCTCGCTGCAGCGCTCTAATTTCCCCGCGTGATTTCTCTCGCTTATTCATTTCAATGCAATGCCTCCCTTAATAATTTTAGTTCGCTTTGCAGCGGCAAAACGCTCAATTTCCTTCCACTTATTCAACGAAACTTCCTTATCCCTCCACTTTTCCCAAAAATCGATGTCTTAGTCAAAAAAGTCGACACCTATATGCAATGGTATCAAGATCAAGAGTGATCTCCCTCGGGCATGCATAATTGAACAATCAAATTTAAATAAGACTCGGGTTCTTCAACAAGATTCAATCTCATAACAATACGAGCGAAGCGATATAATAAAAAAAAAAGGAAAGAAAGCATAAGAGCACATATATACGAGCCAGGAAAATGAGTTCCGTGGAAATCCCGTTTAAAATAGAAAAGGAGAGAGAGAGAGAGAGCACTCGGGTGCGAGTCCGAAAACGCGAGCGCGATACAAAATAAAATGTCCAATCACCGCTAGTTGCGAAAATCCAATTTTACAGAGCACACAGAGCGCGAAGTTTGTAGAAGAGACCGGCCCATCCTCGTGCGCGTCCGACTCTACGCGGTCTCGTTCCCTTACACGCCTATAAACCCCCTTCCGAGCGGCTGATTTTCAATTAAAAAAATTCATTCCAACTCGATGACACGGCTAATCGGAGCTGAGGGCCGAGGGGGGGGCGGAGGTCGAAGGTCGTGAGAAATTCAATCACCGCGCCAGAAGGGCGGCCGAGAGGAACAAAAAGATGCTGTCGCAGTGCGGCGCGAGTGCGCTGCTCATATTCCTAAAAATCGAAATCCCCGTGTGTACGCAGTCATATTGAATTCTGATAAGAACAGGGGTGTATGCGCGTGAGCGGCCGGGCTACCACTCCGCTCGACTCGTCGCGTCAAGGAACCTGACGAAAGCCCCCGGTAGGCATCCTGACGATGTCAGATTTCCATTTGATCGAGTAAAACTAATCCAAAGTTGTCCAAAACTTTTTCGCGGAGAAAGGCGGAAAATGAGATGAAATAGGTAAATGCCGACTTGATGAATAAAACACTTTTATTCCGACGTAAAGAGAAAATTCAACGTGAAGTGTAGGCGCGCGTGACTACCTATTCGCTGGATTTAGGGAATTTGCATTGGCTTTTACTTGGGTGGGGCTTTTAAATGTAAAAAATTGTTTTCAAAAGACGGTGAGAAGAGAAAAAGTTTAAAAAAAGTAATTTTATGAAAAAAAAGCGGTGCCAAGATGATGGAAAGATAAAGCTGATATGCTTGCGGTAAAGTGGCACCAAATTTCCAAATACATTTTAAATCTCAATTAAACAAAAATATTTGGGCTTCTTTTTAATTTTGTTAAAACAGTTCTATTTCAACGTAGAAAATAAAAAAGACAAACTTTTTTCGTTTATTTAAAATTATCCATTATAATACTATCTTCACGCTAAAAGAAAATAATCGATACGTCTGTTTGTCAATTAATTTAAAAAAAAGTACAAACTAACGATTTTCTATAAAACAAAGCATTCAATATTTTAAAACGTCGAATAAAAATAATTTACTTCTGCGTTCACAGATATGCAAAAGCTTTAATCAATATACGTCTTCTATATTTATAGAATTAGCTAACTATTATCCGTAGAACTTCCTTAAAACGAAAATGCAATATTCACCAAGTGTATTTGAAGCAACAGTCTGTTTTAAATACATAACTTTCGTTTCCAAATAATTTTCTATATCAAAGCGTACGGCTAAAATCTTCTCTTAAAAAGTGATGACCGGATGTTGTAAAACCTTGAAAACGTAAACTTGACTGGTTCGTACGTATATTCCGGAATGGCGCTGAAATTCAAAATTTCTAATCTCAAAAATGAGCCCGGAATAAACAGTAAAGAAAGTAACTTGAGCGCACTTAATTTTGCTCGTATCTTAAAAAAGTTGTGGTTTTTATTTTGATCCATTTAAGTATTTCATGAATGTAATTGGTCGAAAAATTTAGGAACGCATTTTCTTTTGACGCCAAAGTTCAATTCTTAAAGATTTGAGTTTTCCATTAAACAATTTAATGAAATAAGTATTGTATTAAACCTTTTTAACTGTAATTTTTATCAACTGAATTTGTTGAAAAATTAAATATCGCTGCGATATTATTTTAACTAAAAATTCAGAATGCAGTATTTAGACTGGTTAGAAAAAAAGTGAAAAAAGAACATTGAGCGTGCGAAGCGCGCTGGATGATTTTACTAGTGATTTTGAAAAAACAAGTGCGTCGAATTCAACGATATATCATTAAAAAAAGAGCAGTGGTGCCGTACGTTGAAGCAGTAAATCAAAGTAGCAAAGCTACAAAGAAGAAGAGCGAGAGGATCCGGTCGATACTTACCCGAGGAGTTAATACGCGGCGAAACCGCGACGGGAGATTGTCGATGCTCGCAACGTCGTGGGAGGAAGGCGTTTTGGGTGCGATGCGATAAGAACCCGGTTTCTTTCTCCCCTCTCCCCTGACACCGTGACGTCGCGAGAGGAACGCTTTAGCCGCCTGGCGATAGCTTGACGAGCTACCGAATCAGCCTCTCGACCTTATCTCCGGAGGGCGGTTATCCCACCCCCGCGAGACCACAACCGGCCGCACAAAGGTGATGCACCCTTTTACGACAGTTTGTTCACTCTATATACATTGCCCGGCTGTTAGCTGCGGCGCAATTTCCTTGCGACGAGCGCTTAAAACGCCGACCGCTCGACTCGCCGGCGAATCAATTGTCTAAATATCGTCGGGGTTCTCGTGGGCAAATAGAAAAAAAGCGGGGGTACCCAGTCGAGTACCGGAGAATTTATGGAGAGTGCCTGTGCGAGGACTGCTTTAAAATGAATTAAACAATTTTCTCGAGTGAGCCTTGGGCTCAGATAAGTAGATACTGGAAGAGGGGGGCATCTTTTATGCATCGATACGATTCTCCAGAGCCGCCGAAGGACGCTTTCATATTTATGCCTCGGCGTGTTCGCGTCTTTATGATACTCGATCAACATGAGTACGTATACACGAACGTTTATGCCCCGAGACCGCGTAAAGTGTACAACCGAACTGCGATTGAAAAAAGACTAGAATCACCCTGCATTGCTCTATTTTTTCTTTCGCTTCCTCTTGGAGAAAGCGTTTGTTCGGCGAAAAAAAAACCTTTTTGAAGAAATGTTATAGTGTAAATGGTTTTTTAGTCATTTGGAGCAGAAATGCATTATTTTTATAGAAAATGGTCCTATGTATTATAAAGATGTGCGCATGTATGAGGCATAATGATTTTTTTGTGTATCAGCTTTTTTCCAACATATTTATAAAATTTAATAGATAATATAATATAAAAACTTAATAATTATAATTGATATAAAATTAAAAAAAAATAAAGACTGCTGATAAATGAACGAAACGAAGCTTCAAACTGTCCAATAGAAACAGCAGATGTTATAGATCCAGGTAACGAATTCCATTAGCTCCTTCACTCTATTAAGAGTGAAGTAAATACCAAAATTGTAAAAAATATGGCCAATTTTTGAAAAATCAAAAAATTGTTCCGAAAAATCTGAAAAAATTTACAAGTATTCTTTGATTAATTCTAAGGTGAACGTTCATTGAAAATGGGTTTTCTATTAATGTTCACCTCCACGTGGTAAAGCCCGGGCAACGTTACATTCAGTAGCGGTTAAG
Source organism: Sycophila sp. Sp_5 (assembly GCA_018906775.1). NCBI lineage: Eukaryota > Metazoa > Arthropoda > Insecta > Hymenoptera > Eurytomidae > Sycophila > Sycophila sp. Sp_5. The sequence continues at coordinate 66,903 of JACCID010000159.1, forward strand.
AACGTTCAACAATTTTTAATTCAATAAAGACCGACTCTACAAAAAAAGTTATAGAACAAAAAGTGCTTAGAATTAATCAAAAAATACTTTTAAATTTTTTTAGATTTTTCGGAACAATTTTTGATTTTTCAAAAATTAGCCATATCCAAAAATCCAAAAGTCGCTCCGAAAAGTCTGAAAAAATTCACACGTCTTTTCTGATGAATTCTAACAATTTTTTATTCTATAAACTTCTTTCGTTAAGTCGATTCTGATCGGGAAAAAAAATCACGAACCTTTCTTGATAAGTTTGGTGGAAAAGGGGTTGTTTGGGTGGCCGCCATTTTTAATTTCGGTAATGCCACTGTTTTACAATAAAGTATATATGCCAGTGACCAAATATATACGTATTAGACGTACGAGCGAACCCTCTTTCCATTCAAAAATTTGGGTTAAAGAAATTTTTTTTCTCAAAAATTCACGTTTTTTTGCAAAAAATTGTTTATAACTTTTTATTGTTGAATTTTTCGACAAATCTTATACCAGATTCTGAATGTACATAAAATTTTACGTTAAAAATGGTATCTCGAGAATTTCTTGAACCATTTTAAGTAAGTGTTACACACCACTGAAAATATTGTCGAAAAATGGTCAAGTTGGGCGTTGAAGGTTTAATTTCTTTCACGAAAAATAGTAATCAAATATGATAAAAATTTTTATGGAACGAAGATATTTATATTCTTTATTATCGTAATTTTTTCTCAGCTGTTACGGATCCTGACGATGCGCGATGAGGTGTGATACACTTTCGGAAACTGGAACGCTAACGCAGAGGAATTCGTGTGTTCCGCAAGAACCTGACGAAACCTCTGGGTGCGGAAGTGGCTCACTTCCCCTACTCCGAATAATTAAGGGGGTATTTAAGGAGGCGAAAACTAATACTCAAGGCTCTGACGTTTGACAATCGCGACGGTCCGTACGTTGCACTGACACTCGCAACGATTCCACGGCGTCAAGCTGCCCGACGACGACGAAAGCTATCTCTATCTCGAGACGACAATAAGTCAATAAACGAGCAACGTATCCACATATTCCTAAGTCTTTATTTAAAGGCTTTAGTCCCATCCTCAATCATCTCGCGTACTTCGGTACGTTCGGAGCGACACCAACGAACCCCCGCGAATACTAAGAGTCAGGATTATATACACGCGCGTATAAACAATCCGTAACATCAGCATTTCAAAGATTAATTTAGAAGAAATAAAATATTTAAAAAATGCATATAAAAATGTAAAACTGATGAACTTATTCAATATACAAACAAAATTTATATTTGCTAAAAATTTCAAGTCAAATAAAGTATTTTTGTGCAAGCTATCGGTGGACGTAGAAAACACATTTTTTCATTTTTAATTATTTTTTCAGAAACTAGTGATCAAAATTGATTGAATTTTACATGTAATCTAGATATTGGTATTCTTCATCAACATAATTTTTTTGAGCCATTTGACAAATTAGTTTCCAAGAAATAATGTTTTTTTTAAATTATATATTTTTATGAAATCCTGAGAACGCTAATAGTTAAAATAACTTTTTTTTTAAAAATAGGCAATTTTATGCTCTTTTAACTACTTTTCATTATATATATATATTTATCTACATCCTATGATTACAAAAAATTAAAAATTTTTTAAAATAAATTCAATATTAAATTCAACTGATTAGCGGATTGAACACACATGCACGCACCCACACATACGTTTTTCGTGTTCAGAATTCCATTAAACATGTTTCCAGTAAGCTTCAACAAACTTTCACAATCCTTCCTCTACGAGGAAGCAAAATACACTTTCCAGTATAATAGCTATAAAGATTTTATTCCTCAAATATTAGGCAATTACTAATATTTTTCACGTAAGTGTTTACAATAATTTTATTTCTTATTTATTTCAGAAAAGTGATTATCATCCATTACATCTGAGGTGCAAGTTATGAAGAGTAATTTCAGCCTGGTCTGGTAACATATAAGTCATGGTACTGACAAAAAGCTACGACATGTAGACAAAAAAATAAAAAATTAAGATATTTTAGGTTCAACAATAGTAGAGATAAAGAGTGCCGCTTGAGTCTTAATAATGTATAAATAGATTAATTTATGTGAGAACTTAATTTGAAAAAAGTTGTAGTAATCAATAGTGATGAATAAAATTTTTATAGTTATTATACTGGAAAATGTAATCTGTCAATCTAACCCAAGCTGGCCCCCTTAAACAAAAAACCGCTATAATAATAAATTGATATTTAGGTTCGTTTTTGTTTTTTATATTCATTAAGAATGATAATTATGGATTTAAATTTCTTTTTATAGAATTTATTTTTAAATTACAATAATTTCTTACTTCCTGCTCTACGCACGCTGAAATGCGGGTTTGCTTTATAAATAGTGGCTTCTGCAGCTACATTAAGGGCACTTACATAGTCTATTATAGCAGAACTTAATCGTTAACTTTCGCAAATCAGGTTATAACTTAAGGGGTTATATCTCCCTATAATATATATAATTTTTTTCAATTTTTTTTATTGGCTTAAATTATGCTAAAACAATTCTAGAATCAAAATTTACAATGCGCAAGTACCGATGCCAATTTCAAATATTCTTAATCAATATTTTCCAAACCACTTTGATGCTCCAAAATCATAATTTTCGCTTATTTTAGCGATGCTCGCTTTTCTGACTTTCGCAACTTTGGAAATTAGTAGAAATTACGTATGATCGATATCGTGTTTTTAATTTGAAAGATAAAGGTCGCTGTATCAAATTATGACGGTAAGTCAAGTCTTTACTCACACTTGCCCTGTGTTTAATCGATCAACCGTTCTCGTTGTTTACGTTGTTGTTTTGAGTTTTGCTTTACTTTTAAACTGTGAGTAAGATTAAACTGTATCGTGTTTACGATGCTCTTGAGTTGATTGTTGGACCAAATATGTCTGAGTTTTACGTGGAAACAGACGACGATCGCGTCAAAACCGCTGAGCATCGTATGTCGTGATTTTGCGAAACAGGCCAGGCGCGGCATTATACCGGGCAAAAAAGAAGAAGAAAAAGAAAATAAGGCTCTGAAAGTTCAATTGTATGGTGCGGGGATAGCAGACTAAAGGTAAAAAATTTTTACGGACTATACTTCTGCGAATCTTAAGATTTATAGCATTTTGAAACTTCAAACGCATTTTTCTCGAAACCATGTTTTCAAAATCGGCGAGCAGTAGAACTCAAGAAATTTACATCCGAATGACTTGAAATTTCAACAGTAGCTTCACTGTTTAATTATATAATGAAGCACGCACGATTTTAGGAAATTATTAACAAAAAACAGTTATAAAGAATTAAAGTTAACTTCTTTCGTGAAAAATACGATTTTTTTATTCAAACAATCGCCATTAAGTGAAAAAAAAAATACGAAAAATATAATCATGTGTACTTTACTAGAAAAACTCATATAGATAATAAATAAAATTTTTGTTCTGCTCTTCAAGAGTTACTTCATCCGTTGTTATATTACTTGTATACCTTTAATTTCAAATCCTTTAAAAAAAATTAACAATGCCTTGTTTTTTAAAGAACAACGCAAGTCATACAATGCCGTAGATGTCCACAATACCGGCACACGGCTAATTACTGCAGTCCCCCCTGGGCTTCGGATTTTGCGCTAAGCCTCACCACTCGTCCTATCAAGGACAAATCTAACAAAACCCTCATTTGCGCAAATGGCAAAGGTCCTCATCGCGCAACCTACCACGGCTGCCCCAAATCCCCAATAAACAAATCCCGTACTCAATCCCAAAAAGCTACGTCAAGTTCACCCCCCTCCCTCCGTTACCTACCTCTAACTCACAACTCAGGTCTTCCCCACCTTCCCTCATGTCCTCTATCAACAGACCTCTTTACTCAAGAGTGGTCTCTCCCTCAACCTCTCCAGTACCTTCACCTACTCTACCCCCTTCTTCCCAAGAATCGATCCCAATCTAACCCAGCAGTATCTACATTTATTTTGTGGCCTCCTCTCTCGCCCAACATCCCTTCCCCCCACCCCAACCCCGTCCATTACTAAACGCAGCATTTCTATAATAAATTGGAATGCAATCGGCATCTTGGCCAGAAATAGGTTTAATATTCCCAAACAGTCTTTTCTTAACAAGTTTTCAGTTGATGTTGCTTGCATCACTGAAACTCATCTTCAACCCACCCAAAAGCTCTTCATCCCAGGCTATACTGAACACAGGTGTGACCATCAAAATTCAAAATTCGGCGCTGTTGCAATTCTAATTAAAAGCACTATCAGACACAGATTTCTTAGCTCTCTTACTCCCTCTCTAGAAATTTGAGGCATCGAAATTTCTCTCAATGGCACTCTCACCTAAATCTTTTCTTGCTACTCACCTGCCGATATTAAAAATCTAGAGGAATTAGTCCCTCTCTTCAACCCAAATTTCTAAATAATTATAGCAGGTGACTTTAACGCCAAACATGCGTCTTAGGGATGCATCTCCAATAACGCAAAAGGTAACTCCCTCCATAATCTTCTAATCCACCACCACTTCTCTCTGGAAGCTGCCCCTGAGACCACCCACATTCCAGGTATCCCTAGCAATTCGCCAGACGTCTTAGATATCTTCATTACAATAAATGTCTCCTTAGATCAAGATCCTAATGTAATCCATGCCCTTATTTCAGACCACCTTTTGGTCCTCCTAGAACTCCCTGGTAAAAGTGATCACAATTTCCCACTTACCACCAAAATTAAATGGCTTGTACTACAGTTTCTTCTTATTAAGAGTACTCAGTTTAAATGGCAGAAAATCACTTCTACAGCTGATATAAATAACGGCATTCGCTCACACTCTCCCGAACCACCGCGCAGAACCCGTGCGAATCCGCTTGTGACAGCGCTCCCCCCATCGTACGGTTCGCCCGCGAGGTAGCGGCTTTCCCCTCTCCGCCTCAATGCTCGTCAGAGCTGTCCGGCCAAAGGCCATATAAGGCGGAGCGGGAGCTTAAAGCAAGTAGACCCTCTGCGCCGTCGTAGGAGTACAACCCCCTCTCTCTGGCAGACCCCTACTACCTACCCCGACACGCTCTCTCTGCCCCGCTCACTTATGGACGGTCAGCGCCTTTCTGCCGCGCTGTGAGGGTGGACGGAAGTAGAGTAAGTACTCAAAAACCAACCCAAAATATCACAAAAGTCCTTCTCAGGACTACCCACCCCAGCATGGCTCCCCCGAAAGTCCACCCCCCTACTAATCAGAACGAGCATGACGCCCTTGCGGCCCATTTTATTAAACTTACCGCCGATCAGGAAAGATTGGTTAAAGCCTGAAACAAATTTAAAACATGTCTGAATTTGCTGAGATCCTCAAAATCCCCCCCCTCCAGGCACGTCCTCTCAAAGTGTAGAATCAATCTTTGCTCCTATCCCGGCCCCAATGGACAGTTCTCCTATCCCAATCCCCTTCACAAGCAAGCCCAAGCACAAACGCCACCGTCCAGAAAGCACGTTCACCAACCTTTCCTCCAGCTCCTCGGACTCCGATCCAGATTCAGACTCCGACAATGTCAACGACGTCCCTAAACCCCACCCACCTCCAATATGCATCATGCAAAAGGAGAACTTTGCCAAAATAACGGCCTTCCTTAGCGTTAAGGGAATAACTACTTGACGCAAAATCTCTACCTCTGACAGCGTACGCATTTATCTCAATACAGTCGATGACTTTAGACTCCTCAGTACTAAACTTGACCAAGACAAAGTCCAATACACCACCCACCAGCTAAAACAAGACAAAGACCTCGAAGTCGTTATCCGCGGAGTCATTGAAACTGCCACGGAGGACGGTAAAATCAAAGGCAATAAAATCTGGCCCCTTGTTCTCGTCCGCTTCGACTCTAAATCCCCATCATCAAAATCCATCTTCGATCTAACCGAACTAGCCAATGTAAACATCAAAGTCGAACCCAAAAGAAAATCCAATGAAATCCCCCAATGCCGCCGCTGTCTGCAATTCAAGTACACGGCCAATTACTGTCACGACCCCTGGGCCTATGCCTTTTGCGCTAAACCTCATGCCACATCAATTTGCCCAACAAAGGACAAAATAAATCCCCCACCTGCGTTAACTGCAAGGGCCCTGATCGGGCAACCTACCATGGCTGACCCAAAGCCCCCCCAAAAAAACATGAAACCCTTCAATCTCAGACGCCCTCCTCAGCACCGTCTCCAGTACCTCTTCCCCTTATCCCATCTCATATTCCGCCATCTCCATCTCCAATTCCCCCGTCCCAGCCCAGACTCCCCCCTCCCCAACACCCTACACGGTAAGCAAACAAATCCCTATACTTCAAAGTCGTAGGCAGACCCTCCTCCCAAACCGCTACTCGGTCACCTACTCCTTCCCCCACACCCTCGCTAGACCAAAATCCGGACATGCTGCAGCTTTTTTGTGGCTTTATCTCCATTGCCGAACAACCCGACTTCTACATCCCTTCCCAAAACTCATCACTCCCCCAACCCCTTCTTGGCTATCCTTAATTGGAACGCCAACGGTATCCTTGCCAGAGGCCGACCCAAGGTCACGAACTGGCTTCCCTCCTGGATGAATACTCCATAGACGTTGCCTGCATCTCTGAAACCCACCTCCGTGCCTCTCAAAAATTATTCATTCCCGGGTACACTGTCTATAGAACAGACCGGCCAAACTCAAACCACAGCGGCGTTGGCACAATTCAAAAGCACCCTCAGACCCAAAGCTATCAGTGTCTCCACTCCCACTCTCGAATCATCATTGAGATCTTCCGATCCAGTTTGCCCATCCAGGTGATAACTTGCTACTCCCCCCCCCCCCAAATACCAAGATTTTATCAGAAATTCTCCCCATCCTCAACACTAGTTCCCATATAATTCTAGCGGGCGACTTCAATGCAAAACACGACACCTGGGGTTGCAAAATAAAAACAACAAAGGATCCACCCTTCACCGACTTCTACTCTCCTACAACTTCACTATCGAAGCTTCCTCCGATTGCACCCACTTCCCTGGCGATCCCCTAAAATCCCCAGATATCCTCGACATTTTTATAACTAAAAACGTCTCCCTCGACAAGGACCCCCAAGTATTACATGCCCTAAACTCAGATCATTATCCAGCAATACTTGAAGTCCCTGGCCCAAACACCCACGACACCCCCGCAACCTCAAAATTTGACTGGCTCGCTCTCAAATACTACCTGGAGAGCTCTCCCTTCAAGTGTCAAAAAATCACTTCCACCACGGACCTAGACAACGCTGTTCTCTCCCTAACCAAGGAAATCAAGGAGAAAATGGAGCTTGCCATCACCATCTCCCCCTCTCCGCCCCCAAAAAGGCCCTTTCCCCCAGACATCCTTGCTCTTATCAAGAAAAAAAAACAAAATTCGCAAAACACTACAACTCACTCGTGATCCCTCCCTCCGCGTACAGTACAACAGCCTTAAAAGAGATGTGAAAGCCGCATTACGATCTATCTCCGACTCCCAATTCTATAAATACTTATCTGAAGCCGAACTTAACTCCAAAAGATGCTGAAAAGTAATAAAATCCCTGCGTAAAAGACTCCCCTTACCCCCCCCCCCCTTAAACAAAAACGGACAACTTTTCTCTGCTGACTCCGACAAAGCCAACATCTTTACCGAATCACTAGCTGAACAATGCTCGCCTTTCCCCCCAAAAAACAAATTCGCTGACTTCCACAAGGAGGTCAACGAGACGGCTCAAAACCTTCTACCCTCCCCCACCGAATTCACTCCAACCTCCCCCAAGGAAATCATTTTAACTATAAAAGCTCTCAGAAACAACAAAGCCCCAGGTCCCGGTGGTATCTCCAACGGTGCCCTAAAGATCCTCCCCAAGATCCGCGTGGTAGCCTTCTGCAACATTGTCAATGCTATGATGTGTCTATAGCACTTCCCCACTGCCTGGAAGGAAGCAACAGTCATCTGCCTCGCCAAAGCCACAAACTCCTAAACCAAGCATCCAGCTATCACCCATCAGTCTCCTCTGTACCCTCAGCAAAGTTGCAGAAAACATAATCCTCAGTCGCCTCCTCAATTTCATAGAACTAAACAACGTCTTTACCGATTTCCAACATGGGTTCCGCCGCTACAATGGCACCTGCTACCAGCTATAGCGTGTGGCCGAATTTGTCGCGGACAATCGAAACAAAGGACGACACAATCTATAAAATAATTAAGCTCAGCTTCCCCCTGTACCTAACAGGATTAACAAACTCCTTCCTCTCCAACAGATCTCTAAGAGTCCGTGAAGGTAAGGCCCTCTCCTTTCCCCAGAAAATAACGGCCGGTGTCCCCCAAGGTTCCAAGCTTTCTCCCGCTCTATTCGACACAATGTCACATGACTTTCCATCACAGGAAAACATCCTCAACGCTCAATATGCTGACGATACAGGCATACTATACGCCTCCAGAACTGTATGCCACTCTTGCCCTGTGATAAACAAATTCATACCCAACCTCCTTGCTTGGTATCATAAATGGGGCTTCCACCTCAATGAAGCCAAATCAGAGGCAGTATTCTTCTCCCACCGTGACATCCACCCCAGCAAAATAATAATAGGCGATCACCCAATAGAGTGGAGCACCTGTGCCAAATACCTGGGTGTTATCCTAAACAGAAAGCTTAATTGGAACAAACAAGTTACCTCAGCCCACAACAAAATAAACGCTGCCTTCCTATCCCTAAAACCCTTTTTCCACAACAAGAACATCTCTCAACAATCCAAACTCCATGCTTTCAACACTATTATCCGCAGCAAAGGTGCCTATGCCGTCCCCCTATGGGGTCAAGCCAGCTCCCTCAAGTCCTTCAACAGGACCTACATGAAAATCCTCCGGAACTCTCTCCAATACCCCTGGTTTGTTCGTAACTCACAAATCCTAAAAGAAATATGCCTACCCTCCATCCACGAAGCTGCATCAATGTATGCAGCAAACCTCCACACATCCATTATGGACCACCCCAACCCCTCCATTAAATGCCTAGCAGCTTACTATAGTAAACCTTATGACAGGGTCCCCAGACCCTGCTCGCTCATTTCCCCTATCATCTAACCCCAAGCCTCGCTTTAGAGTTTGGTCCCTTCAACTTCCGAAAGCTATATATAATCTATCCCTTATAACTCTAGGGTTGGTAACCTACTGGGGGGGTTTTAGCCGGTAAGAGTCCGGCACTACCCAATTTGGTGTCTTATGCAAGATTTCCCCTCCTTTCCCCTTAAAAAAAAAATAAACAAATAAGCAAGTCGATGACTTGCGCCATCGCGGAAGCAACATCGTGCCGCCCTGCGTAGCCAATCTACTTGCTCCAGCATCCCACACTGAGAAAAAAAAAACGTTGCGTTTACTGACGGTAATTCAGTAAAATGCATGACAGATAGTTACGTTACGGCTACTGTAGAGTTTGGTAGTGGTTACCGATGTTTTCGGTACCCATAACGAATTAAAAAGATCGTAGTGACAACTATACTGCTCGTGTACGCAAGTAGCGACGAGTAAATGTTTATTTAAAAAACGACAGTACTTTTTGTTTACGAGTGTGCTTATAGTTCAATTAGGGACAATTTTATTAATAATGTGTTGAGAGTCTGGAAGTTGGAGAGTTTCATCGACAGGTTTGACAGTAAGTAATTAAAAATATTATACTTAACCTTAAATTTAGTTATAATTGTTAACAAGTTTCTGTGGGTGATTTGACTGCCCTTAAAAATTATTGAAGAAATATGCTGAACAATAGCCTTTATTTAATAGTCCATGTAAGAAACAATATTTACATATGCCATATACCAATTTATATATTTATATATTTTAATGATCATTTATTTGCCTGCAAGATTAAGTCACGAAAAACTGCGAAATCTACTTTTCAAATGTTAGTGAATTACCAAATACATGGCCATGTTTAAAATTTATAGAAAAATAAGATTTATATATCGCTACGCGAGGTGTTTTGTAGAATAAATTCTATATTTAATATTTTCAGTAAAACATTAGTTCTTACTAACCTTACTTAACATTCTAGAATAGCATTATTTTTTTAATAAAATAATATACAGGGTGTCCAAAAAGTCTGGAAACACCTAAATAACTTTTCAGGTGATTTATTTGTAAAAAATGTCAAGGTCATATTCGATGTAATTTTCGACAAGAAATTCAACGGCGACATTAGATTTGACCTTGAAGATGACCTTGACGGTTTTTTTTAGGTCAGGTCAATTTGTTTTAATGGAAAGCACCATTTTTGACATCAGCAATGGAAAGAGCGGGAAATTTTACATTCAAAACCATTGAGATCAATAATTTTCCATTCATCTTAAAGGTCATTTGGAGGTTATTCAATTTTGAGGTCTCGCAGAAAAACTCGATTGATCTTAAAGGTCATTTTATTTTACTTTTAGCGTTACCCAGGAACAACGGCGTGGACGCAGTAATTTCTGTTCCCTTTGGGGTGCTTTATTATCGTGAGTCCCCTTGCCCCTCACGTGATTGGATAAATATTTTCAACTATGATTATCTTAGATGTTCGAACTGCTCCCCATTTACTTCTTGACACTGTCCTAATCGATGGTAAAAAGCACCAACAGCATTTCTGATGATTTCAGCGGGGATGAGAGCTGATTCATCAATGATCCTTTGCTGTAATTCATCCAAATTTTGGGGTTTTGTTTTGTACACTCGATCTTTCAAATACCCCCAATAGAAGTAATCAAGAGGCGTCAAATCGGGTGATCTAGCTGGCCATTCAATAATGCCTCTTCGTCCTATCCATCGATTAACAAATACCGCATCTAAGTAAGCGCGAACAGTTCGTGCATAATGAGCTGCTGCGCCATCCTGTTGATACCATGTGCCATTGAAGTTTTCTTCAGTTATTTCCATTATTGCAGGAACTATTTGATTGCGGAGCATAGCTTCATAATTTTGGGCATTCAAGTTACCATCAATAAAAAATGATCCTATAATTTTATCATTTAGTATTCCAACCCAGACATTTAATTTTTGTGGATATTGTGATTTAGCTTCTCGTGCCCAATAAGGATTATCAGCTACCCAATATCAACAATTATGCCTATTCAAACTTGCGTCAAGTTGAAATGTAGCTTCATCTGAAAATACTATGTTAAATAGAAAGTTAGGATTTTGAACTATGCGAGCTCATATCATCACAAAATTCAACGCGACGGTCGAAATCATCTTCGTTCAGTTTGTGTATCAGTGTTACTTTGTAGGTATGGAAATTCACTTCATGTAGTATGTTATGAACAGAAGATGTACTAACTTCGTGCTCTTGAGCAGCTTGAACTGTTGCAAATGAAATTATTAGGCCTAAGTAGCATTGAAAAGATCCCTTACAGCCCTATAAGATCGCTGCACCGGACCCCAACCTCTCATCATGAGAAGCATTATTCTTTCTCTATCAGTGAGTTTGTCCAATGCACTTTTTTTTGCAAGAGACGCAAGCTGATCAGAATATGAAAATTCAAAAACCAGTAAAATATTTTTTTAGATTGTACACTACTGCTGCGGAAATTTATTTGAACGAATTCAATAGAAGAGCTTGAAATGTTAATAATCAATAATTGTTTCTGGGTAACGCTATGGAAACTTCTCCTTTTTCAATTGCCGATATCAAGTGAGGGGGACTTAAGAAATAAATTTTGACCTTGGATTGACCTTAAAGAATACAAACAAGGTTAGGTTTGAGGTCAGCGCTACTTGTGATTGAAGAAAACAGCTGAAGTAAGCTTTGATCTATTTCCTTCAATCGAGTTTTTCTGCGAGACCTCAAAATTGAATAACCTCCAAATGACCTTTAAGATGAATGGAAAATTATTGACCTCAATGGTTTTGAATGTAAAATTTCCCGCTCTTTACACTGCTGATGTCAAAAATGGTGCTTCCCATTAAAAAAAATTGACCTGACCTTAAAAAAACCATCAAGGTCATTTTCAAGGTCAAATCTGAGGTCGCCGTTGAATTCCTTGTCGAAAATTACATCGAATATAACCTTGAAATTTTTTACAAATAAATTAATTACAAATGGGCGGAGCCAGCTCGGCCGCTGCTAGAAGAATCGCCGGGGAGCCTTCACTAACCAGCTTCCCTCATCAAGCTGCGGGCTCTGCGGCGTTTGTCCGCAGTGAAGCGGCAATTGGGCCTGCCCACCACCCTTCGCCCGGCCAGGCAGAAGTCGCCGGAGAAAGAGAATCAGCCGCCAAAAAGGTCCTTATTAGGGCCGCACCAAAAACAATCGGTCCTTATCAGGGCCACCAAACGGAGTCACACGCTGGATCGAGACTATTCCTGTAACCTCTCCTGAACTCCGATGGTTTCCGTCGCCAACATACCACTTGTCACCAGCTGCTGCGCGTAGCTGAATTCATCGCTAACAACCTTAAAAAAAGGAAATACACTGTTATGCTGTCTTTAGACATTAGTAGCCTTTTGATAGAGTCTGACATAATGGCCTTATCTTTAAACTAATTGAACTCGATTGCCTCCCTTATATAATAGGAATTATTCAATCCTCTTTTGCTAACAGATTCCTTAAGGTTTGCATCAGCAAAATTCTCTCTAATCTCACACTCATCTCTGCAGGAGTCCTTCAGGCTCCTGCCTTATTCGACATTATGTTCTGTGACTTCCCCACCCAAGACAACATCACGGTCGCCCAATATGCCGATGATACGGAAATCTTATACTCTTCCAAAGCCAAGAAACAAAGTTCATCGGTACTGAATAAATTTATTTCCACCCTCTTGAAATAGTACAACAGATAGGGTTTCTGTCTCAATGATGCCAAATTGGAAGCGATATTCTTTTCTCACCGTAATCTATCGCCTGATAAGCTAGTAGAAGGTAGTCAGTCAATTAAATGGAACCCGCCTGCCAAATATCCCGGCGTCATTGTTGACCATAAGCTCAACTGTAGCAAGCAAGTATCGGCGGTTAAAAATATAATCTCCATAGCCTTCATTGCTTTAAAACTTTTCTTTTACAACAAAATGGTCTCCCAGCAAACCAAACTTTGCGCATTTATAGCTATCATCCGTAGCACTGTCACTTATGATATCCCTATTTGGGGTTTTGTCCGCTCCCTCAGTTCCCAAAATAGCACATACATGCATATTCTCCGCAATGTCGTCTTATGCCCATGGTCATTGGAGGACATTGCGGACTATATCAGAAACCCCCAAAATACTAGCAGAAACAGGTTTACTCTCTATTAATATGCCGCAGTGACTTATGCGTAAAACTTACGCGCCTCTATTTTTACTCACCCCAACCTAACTATTCAGTCCCTTTTGCGGGCATCGAAAAAATCAGGAGTATAATTTCATAACATAGAATAATAAAAAATAATAGACAACTATTTTTCCTGTTTTCATTCGAACTTTTTACTACCATAGATATGAATGATCCATACTTGTTAAGGATTGATTTTAGTGTTTTTCCAACGTTTTATTAAAAAAATAAATAAATTAATTAAAAAAATATTAATCCTGAATAAAAAAGAGTAACTTACTCTTGAAAAATCGCCGTTAACATTTTTAAAAATTTATAACGAATTAAAAACACTAACTTGGCAAATTATGGTAATTAAGGAAAAATAGTCATCAATTATTTTTTATCATTCTATGTAATGAAATTATACTCCTGGTATATATCTATATCTATATTGTGCACAATTGTGACGTCACTCAGATTTTTGAAACGCGCTATATTCGCAAAATATAAAAAAAACCTCAACCGCGCTATCTTTCAAAACATAAACAAAGCCTTCAAAACGTTTATTTTCACAAAATCTGCAGGTGCCTTGTTACCAGCTCAAAGGCATGCGTGGCGAAAACTGCTATCAGCGGCAAAAGCTCATCTATATATAGTAATGAGTAAAAAATGTCGTATTAGTTATATTGTATTGTGATTTTTATGATGATCAATAAACTTTGAATCGGTAATTCTGTCCCGATTATCAAACTATACTGTAACCGTCCCAGTTACGAGAAAGATCTAAAAACCCCTATCCAATTAAGAAAGGTAATAAATAAATATCTTAATTCTAACTAACAAATTTGTACTTTTCAAATCAACGCTACTACTTTTGACACTCTTCAAAACCTTACACTAGAATGCAATTGAACCCGATGATAGAAAGGACACTTAAAGACATTAGGTCAAAGCATTTTTTCTATCATTGCATACTTGAAGCAGTTGCTCCTAAATCTTCCGGTAGTAACGTTTTAACCTTTAACCAATAAATAAAATCAATAAATCATTATTTGTAACGACTAAAATGTTGATACTTTATATATTACTAATGATAAAACTTGAGTTTTAGTATTTTATGAAGTAAAAAATTGTCATTTTTGAAAGTCCTCGAAACTTTTATAACCGAAGTAAAATCGAAGCTACCCCGGCAGAGTAAAAGAGAGCCAGCACTGCGCGATCGCCCGAAGAAAATCCGGAATTCCGTGTACAGCGGTACAAGCGGCCGGTGGTCTGCTTTTAGCGCACTCGGCCGTTGTAAATAGCTCGGGCAGCAGGTTGCCAGAGCCCAGGCGCGCGTGTACTCGGCCGAAAAGACACGAACTCCCGGGGCGTATATAACTTCGTCGCTACCCCGGCGTAATGACGGCGCATGCCCCCGCGTCGTCCCTGTGAATTTTAATCGGCACTTCGATCCTCCCCCTCATGCATACAACTTGGCCCTTACGTGGCCTATCTCCTCCGATCGACTCGTCCCTCGCATTAAATGTCACCGCAGCTATAAAACAAAGCGACGGTAGGTCGAGAGAGCAAACAGCCGGGTAATAAGAGAAAGCGCGCGAGCGAATAATGCCCCGTGGGTGGGATTTTCGTATAAGCAGCTGACTTTATGACGCTTGGCTAATTGTCCGAGAACGTGCGGCCTAAGTAACGCCGCGGCAGGTCCTTGGATACGCCTCCCCCCCTCCGAGCCATTCTACTGGTCGGGAACATTTGGACCGGAAGATTCGCCCGTTAACGGCCAGGATTGCGTAATTAAGCGCAGACTTTCCCCGAATGATAATCCTGAGAGAAAAACTTGTTATCACTTTAATCCAATTGCCTTTGCTGGTTTATCTTCTTGACAAATACCTCGGCGGGACTGTACTGGCTTTCTGCACGCGCTTTCGTTTACATTGTTCTTCTGCCGAGTTATATGTGTTCTCGTATAATATTTGCTTTAAGTGGAGTTCTTGTATATATTATTCTTTTTTTATAGGCATATAGTATTTTTTTAAATCGTTCGATTTCCGAAATATTTGCACGAAAATTTGATGTCGAGAACAGCGAGGAACATATAAAACAATAATCATATTTTTGTACTTCTTTTTGTACTTGCACTTATTTTTTAGTTTAATTCACATTAAATAATTCAAGTTACTTTATTTATGTAAATATTATTTCTAATTTGCATACTTAGGACTCTTTATTCTGTTGAATTATTAATAAAGAAATATTTTATTAATTTATTTCAGTTTAGGTTACATTATTCTCTTACCGTTTTATTATTAATACTTATTATAAAATGACTTTTTTAGACTGTTTAATATGGAAAAGAAATAAATTGAAATTTGCAATACTTCAAAAACTATAGTTGTATTTTATTTAAATATATATTTAAAAAATATTTTTCTTAAATTAAAGCAGTAATTTTCTACGAACAATGTCTGCGAGCAAGAAAAAAATAATTAAGATGCGAAATAAACGTGAAACTTCATTATAATGTTTAATGCTGTGGACAATTTCCGAGATAGAGAAGCTACTAAACTATTTAAAGTATCTAGGAGTTCGTTGAGAGGTCATTTAGTCAATAAGTGGGAAGTAGAAGTTTAATCTAAATTAACAAAAATCAATCCAGCACTCGACTTCCATTTAGAAACTAAATTCATCGATAGAATTACTTTTTTGACATATATTCATTACAACTTTTACGGATTACGGATTTTTTGTACGTCTTAAAGTTAATTAGACCTTTAAACCTACAATTTACATATGCAACGTTAGCGCTTAAATTTTAAAAGCAAGCTAACCACTTTTTAAAATTATTGCATAAATTTATTTTAACGCAGCTAATTTGCGATCACTTGAGCAAAAGTAATATAAAACAGTAATAACATTTGTATTATACGTTTTACAAAAGCTGTACGTAAAACAAATTATTTTTAATTCTTTTTGTTTGTGCATATTGTTGAAATGACTAAATCCTGCATTTACAATCAAATTAAACTTTTGAAATAATTGTAAATAAATAGTGCATATACAATTGAAATATAACAATATTGCAGAATCCGTCGTCATATTCATAAACTTAAATTATACCACTAATTTTCCATTTTACTTCACTTTGAATACAATGAAAAGATCATAGGACTCTCTGCTTCGGAATATATTATTTGGCATCCCTTTTGTGATGTTTTCATAGATTTACATTTGTTTTGCATTGCATTAAAACACAAGTTTTATATTTTTAAAAATATAAGGTAAAGGTTACCGTTATTGAACGATGCTGAAATCTAATCCCCATATTGGAACAGTTAAAAATTTATTAGAAAAAACTATCATAATAACAGATACCTTATATATAAAAATAGTATCACCTACTTAAAGTATTAGGTATTAAAATTCACGCCTATATACATCGATTAATGTTAATTATTATTAATAAAAAAAAAACTTATGCGAGTCTCAATATTAACTTAAAACGGCGGTTGATTTTTTACACATTTATTAATTGCTATTTTTATATATAAGTAAAAATGTTGTTTTGAGATAATAATTGAATAATATATGGTTCATTAACTCTAAAATGTATGTAAATACAGTTTTTTGGGATTAAATATGTTTTTACTAAAATGTATTGCTGTTCTGTAACTGGTACACAAAAACGGCTGTAGTCCGAATTTACGGAACGGTCCACATCATTGTTCTAAAATTCAAAATCCTACCTGTACATATATAAATACTAATTTTATTAACATTTAACCTAAAATAACGTAAATATTAGTGCAGTGCATTAAGCTATTTCAATAACTTATTTTGTACTTATAAGTAAGTGTAATTTTGAAAAATGCCAGCTAAAAGGAAGGTGAGAGAAGACACCAAAAAAAAGCTAAGAAGCAAATCAAGAAGAAAAATGTACAGAAAAGTGCTTGTGATGCCGTGGAAAAAAACTGCAAGGCGCAAGCCACTTATTGTAAAAAAAATAGAAAAAGTAGTAAAAAAGAAAGAAAAAGTGAAAAGAAAATGTTATTCTTCTTTAGATTTACAGAAAGCTGTAAATGCTGTCAATAATGGCATGTCAGTACGTCAAGCTGCAAACAAGTATAGTGTTCCGCCAACATCAGTTCATACAGCTGCAAAAAATCCAAATAAATTGTCTAAATAATAGTCAGGCCCTTCCCCAGTTCTGTCATCTGAAATTGAAAATGACATTGTAAGCTGGCTTCTGTATCGAGCTGAAAAAGGATACCCAGTAACTAAAAGAGAATTACTGGACAGTGTACAAATTTATATTCGCACACTTGGAGACACGATTAAGACTCCATTTACTCAAGGAAGGCCTGGTCGTTACTGGCACGAGAAATTTCGGATTAGACATCCTGAAATAACTATCAGAACTCCACAGCAGCTTACAATGATTCGTGCTTGTGTAACTGAGGAAAATTTACGTGAATGGTATCGTGATATTGGAACGTACTTAGAAGTCAAAGGTTTAATCAATTTGGATCCTTCAAGAATTTTTAACTGTGATGAAACTAACATGCTCCTTATTTCAAAATCTGAAAAGGTATTAGCAAAAAAAGGAGCTAGTTCAACTTATAAGATTGTTGACGGCAGTGAAAAAGAAAGCTTAACTGCACTATTTATGTATGCTGCGGATGGATCAAGAGCTCCACCGATGATCATGTTCAAGTACGCAGATAGTGTGCCAAGGAATATTCTTAAAAAATATCCAGTTGGTTGGGGTATTGGCAATTCCGACAATGGGTGGATGACAACGGAAACTTTCTACGAGTACATTACTAACATCTTTTACCCATGGCTAAAGGAAAATAATGTGGAATTTCCAATTATATTATACTTAGATGGCCATTCTTCCCACATAACGGTACCTCTAGTCAAGTTTTGCAGAGAAAAAGAAATAGAGGTAATTGCTCTATACCCCAACGCCACGCACATAATGCAGCCTATGGATATCGCATTCTTTCATCCATTTAAGGGGGCCAGCCTGGGTTAAATTGAAAAAAAAATACACTTTCCAGTATAATATGTATAACAATTGTATTCATCACTTTTGATTACTGTAACTTTTTACACTTTAACTACTCGCACAATTTAAGCTATTTGTTCATTATTAAGATCCAAACAATGTTCTTTACCTCTAGTATTGTTCCATCAAAAACATTTAAAATTTTTATTTATTTGTCCACTTGCGATAGCTTTTCTCTCAATAAAGTAACTTATATGTCACCGGACCAGGTTTAAACTACTCTTCATTACCTGCACTGTTAAAAAAAGCATTAAATTTAATGCACTTTTCAAGCATATGTGCACTTGAAATTTAATGTAGTTGGTACATGAATGTCAAATTAAGGTGCATGTGCCAAAAATACAATGCATTTTCTTCAAAAAATTACAACTTTAACATTATAATTTTGTTAATAGTACATTAAAAATTAGAAACACACACATGACTATCACTTTAATGCATGTATTCCTCATATTTAATGTATGCGTACATTAAATTAAAAGTACATTCACAAACATTTCAATGTAAATTTTAATGCAGTCACATTAAATTTCAAGTATAAATGCAAAAAATTTAATGTTGAAATTAATAAAATACATTTTCTGCATTTATACTTAAAATTTAATGTGACTACATTGAAATTGTTGTGAATGTACTCAAATTTAATGTACTTCCATATTAAAATTCATGCAAACATTTATTATTTGTAGTCAATGCCTGAATTTTAATATATGCGTACATGAATAGGATAGGTAGATGAACATATGCGACGTCCTGCCATGTAACGTTATATGTTGTGATAGCTCAGAGGATAACATGCCAAAATTGTAATTTTTTGGATCGGGTTCAAATCCCTTATAGAACTTTTTTTTACATTTTTTTTTGTTAATAAATTAAGTCTTATTTATTTTATATGTGAATATTGACTATTTAATAATTTTAGTTTACTTAATTTAATTAACAAGAATACATTCACAACAATTTCAGTGTATTTTAATGTAATCGCATTAAATTTCAAGGATAAATCCTGAAAATCTAACGCCAACATGAATAAAATAATAAATGTTGTACAATAATTATTGTTTAATAATAATAGCTTTTTTCTCATATAATGCTCAAACTCAATTTTGCAAATTTCTCTTAAGTGCGAAATAAATGTAATATACAAACAAGGACTCGTGGTCAAGTGGACTAGGTGTTGGACTCTGAATCGGAAGGTCGCAGGTTCGAATCTCATCGAAAGAAAAGTTTTTTCATTTAAGGGGATGCCGATCTTAATATATAATATTGTACATTGTATCATCAATTTAAAATATATTATAATATAATTAAGATATAATTAAACTATAATTAAAATATAATTTAAATCTATATAAAATAAAATTTGAAGTATAAAAATTGTTCATTGAATGTATATGGTCTTTAGGAGTTAAACTTGTACACGGAAAGATTCAAATTCAAATCCGATAATTTTTTTTTTAAATTCAATCAAAGCATTTGAATTTTAATGTTATAAGTGCATTAAATTCAATGTACATTTACATTAATTTCCAAGCATATCTATTTAACAGTGTAACTTGAAAATTAATGTACAAGTAAATGAAATTTAATATTCCGAAAAGAAATTTGCTTCCAGTAATTTTACATTAAATTTCAAGTAGATATTTTTAACAGTGTGCACTACAGATGTGTCGGATCACTTTTCTGAAAAAAATTACATAAAAGGTTATTGTAGACACTTTTTGTCGAAAATATTAGGCAATTACTAATATTTTGCAAGTAAATGGACAAAAAGTGTCTACAATAACCTTTTATGTAATTTTTTTAGAAAAATGATTCGACACATCTGTAGGCGATGAAGCAGTGTTTCATAAAAAGTACACATTACTTGTTCAGTATTTTGCTTCTTTTAATTTCGAATTATATTTTATTTATTGATTTGGCACGTCATTTTGTTTGTTAATAAATAGCCGATCGAATAAGTATTCAATATTTAACAATATTATATTTTAAAGTACTTATAATCAAATTGAAATCTATAACCTACCCAAAATCGTTCCTAATGGGTAACTTTACCTTAAGTTGCAAGGATTTTTCATTGCGTTTAATGGAACAAATGAATAAAATAAAATGTACGTTTGCATCTGCACGTTAAACTCTAAACCAGCGGATATATAGTTAAAACATTTAACTGGTAGTCAATATTGCACATATATAAAAGAACTTTATTAAAATATTAGTGATCAGAATAATAAATTGTGTGACAAGGGAGGAAAGTACAATATTATTGCCCGAGAGAAAGGTTTCCAGCATGAGTGAAGCGAGGAATTGTCTCGAGTGAATAATGTACTTTTCCTCCGAATCATCCATAAAGTCCACTTTATTGACCTCTGGGAGGGAGTAAAATCGTACTTTATTTTCCAAGCCTATTTTACTCCTCACAGAAACACTTTACTCTCGGAAAAAATCTTTACTCCCCAGAGGGATACTATACTCCTCCATAACTTTACTTTCCGTAGAATTACTATACTCCCAGAGAAATATTTTACGTCCCGGAAGCACAGGCTACTCTCCGGAGACACATTTTATTCTTTGAAGACCAATTCTATTTTTTGGAGAGATATTTTAGCTTCTACATACACGTTTTAGAGATTATTAGAGTGACGGATATTATATGCACCTCGGGAGTAATAGGATTCCCATATAATGGTAATTTTTTTTTTCAATTAAATAGCAGAATATAAATACAGAATTCCAAAAAAATAGTTATACGAGGAATAAAGAAGTCTTTCTCTGCCAAGGGAATAAAGGTTTCTTTACTTTTCTAGAGAATGATAACGCAATTTATTCCCTGCTTTGAGGGAACATAAGAAGTTTTTAGAGTGATCGGGAGTAAAAGTGAAAAATGCATTACTCTTCGTAGTTAGAAACATATTTGCTTTCAAAATTCTAGTTTTTCATGAATTCGAAATAAAATTATGTCAAACCCCATGGAAAAGGTAAAACTATACTAAAAAAGTTTTCCTTAATTCTATAAAATAAAAAAGATAACGGCATTGAGATAGTACACTGGAAGAGCGCCTAATTTTTTATTTCACTTTATCGATCACTTTGTATTTCAGCGCCGCAGTTTTAGTATCGCGTTAATAATGGATTTAATCACGATAGATCGAAACTTTACTCATCTTGCGTGAAAAGTCATAAAAGGTTTTCCAAATATGTTACCACACCCTCCACACTCAAATAGTGCATATCGTACATTAAATATTATTTTCTTGAAATTCGCGTTGTAAGTAAAGGAGCACACGATATAAAATAAACAATAATATGGTGTGTAAATAATTCATGGATTTTCATTTTGTTATTATTAACAGAAAGAATTGCATCAGACAAATAATTAATCCCGTTCTGAATGGAAATTATTTTTAATAGAATTGAAAGCAGATTTTCGCTTACAAAAATAATGCAGCCACATTATCCTGCTTTCAGATTTTGTATTAGAATTAATTATTTATTTATAAATTCTTCTTTTTTTTTGTATTTCAAAAATATATAATAAAGTAATTCTCGTACATATCGATCTACGCAAAAAAAGAAACGACTCTCTCTTAGATAAATACAATTTATAACTTCCTTAATATGCTGACACTTACATTTAAGTAACTCAATGAAGTATAAATCAATGTAGTCAAATAAGTACTCACGCCACTCGATAATAAACGCTTAGCAACTAGAGGTGCTACTGTCTCATGAAATATGTCGTACATTATTTTCCGACGTGACTTGCACAAACCTTCATTTATGGTGTAATATTTTAATGACGTAAAATCACATGTTGTATGCAAAGTAAACAATAAAAGAACAATGAAAAAATCTGGACCTATGAATTTGAAAGAAAAGCATACGTAGAGCAAGAAAAATAATATAAGATTCTGTGGAAAAAGTACGTTTTGTAAGGCAAAACTTCAGAATGAACATTCCTTCGCGGTTTGAAAATCCGAAAACATTTTTTATGGTTATTTTTAATTGTTCGTTGCAAGAAACTGGAATATACATTCCTTCATTGGTAAAAAAAAAATGTTACTCTTCATTACAAAGAAGTATTCATTTTCAGAAAAACCACTATATATATTATTATTAAATTTACGTAACTACTGCAATGTTTGTTTTTAAATTCATATAACAAAATAGTGAAAACACTTAAAATTATCTCTTTCCTTATATTATCTTATCTAGTAGTACAACAATAGTATAACAAATTAGAAATGCATGAAAAGTTAATAGGATTATGCAATTAAAACCAAAATTTAAGTCTAAATATTTTCTATTTGCAAAATAAGTAACAAATTTAAGTAATATTTCTACGTATTTTTGTTACTCCTACGTAAAAAAATACGTTAACAAAATACATACGAAAATTACTTATTTTTATTTTATTCTAAAGTGGACAAATCATTATTTTGAGCTCATTCCCCCAATTTAGGTGCTATCGTTGACATGATAGTTTTCATAACTTTGGCTCCTATAATTGGAATGATTTTTGGCTACAAACTATTGTTTTTTAAATGAAGATAAAAAAATTATACATGTCAAAAATACTGTACTAATTAGAACACTTTGTTACATACCAAATTATATATTTTTTCGATGCAGTAGGCGTAAAGTACTACTATACGCTTCGTTTCGCGGGCGTAAAGTTGAATTTTACGCCTACTGCATCGAAAATATTTTTATTAGGTAGTTTCCTTAAGGCAAAGGAAATTTATAATTAGCAGTCCTAAAATCAATATTACTTTTAAAAAAATCAAACGCCATTCTTATTAGACTGAAGGCAGAGGGAGAAGCTTCTCCAGCAGGCAGCAGTAAAATTTTCCGCCTCCAAAGATATTTCCGCTGGAATTACATGTAATAAGACGTAAGTAGAAGGAAAGACAGGAGAGAGCCGCGGTCTTGGTAGGAAGTTGTTACAGCCCAGATCGAGCGCAATAATCCCTGATCTACGGGTGTCATTAAACGGGCACGTAGCGGACAATGCGCGCGTCCGCCCGCCGCTGACAATGTTATCGGACCGCCGGCTGCAGAAGTCGTCCGCGGCGTATCCAGGCGTAACGCGGGGCGGAGTCGTCGAACTTCAACCGAAATGATAGCGGACGATTTATCGGTCTGCGGGAAAAACGCGGACCGCACTGTCCCCCCCCCCCCCCCCGAAAGTCGCACGGATAGTTAAGAAGAACGACGCCCCGAGACCGATCCTCTTTTTATACATCCTTGTCGTGTCTTTCTTACCCAAAAGTTGCATTAAGTATACAGATATCAAAACGAGAAAATCTCTTTAGAAGCCTGCACACTTTAATTTAGTTAAAAGTATCTCTAAAGAAATATTACAAGTTCGTTTTGAGTACTTTTTAATCATTTTATGATGTTTTGTAAAAATGTCTGTATGGATGTGGGTATAATTTCTTTGAATGAAAAAGTATAAAACGAAAATAACTATTAAAAATCTTATAAAAAATTCATGGTTATCAACCCTATGTAGAAGGATATCTTTTAATTTTTTTTAAAACATTTTATGAACTAGTTTTTGAAAAAATCTACGAGGTGAAAATTTATTGAATAACTACTTTATAATAGTGGTATAATTCGATTATGTCCAGTACTTTGTTATAACTTTAGCAGGTTCTTTGGCAGTTTGGAGAGCCTACAAATTTTTGAGAACATTAAGATTTTTATTTATTTTTTCTTTTAATTTTGAACTATAGCAAACGATTCGATTTTTTACGTTTTTCAATGGTTGATTCAGTAGTTATGCAATAGATAAAATTATTTTAAAAATTATTTATGAAGTGAGCTCACGGTCAATATATTGGCAACGTTTTTTTTTTTTGTTAGAAATTTTTTGTGCGCTTAATAAATTTATAATTTGTTTTATGTAACGGTTTATACCCATTTAATATCGATACATAAACAAATAAATTTTTTTATTAAAATTGAGTGGTAAAAATGTTAAAATAGTGATTAGCTATTTTAACATTCTTGTAGAGTTTGAACGATGCGGAAAAATTCCTGCGATATTTGGGAATTTCTCTGAATTATGGACTTAAATTATCGCACCCACTGTATTATTACTTGACTAAAATAAAATTTGATCTTCTGAGGTTTCAAGATTATAATAATTTTAAAACTGAAGTAATAGAATATCGTCTGACTATATTGGGACTCGTACTACTTAGAAATATATGCACTTTTAATAATCCCGTTGCTTACTGTTGAATTTCCATTTTAATTACCATTTACATTAAAGTAGATGATTATATTCTATTATAATTATTAAATGATGTAATATAATTTGAGTGTAGATAAAATTTTAAATAACTTTACAAGTAGTACGAATCTTAATACAATCAGATGTTCTCTTAAATATTTTTGTTTTTTCTAGTATTATAAAAACCGCTTTTAAATATTTTGTAAGAAAAAACTAATTTTGTATAAAGTATGTAT
Source organism: Sycophila sp. Sp_5 (assembly GCA_018906775.1). Lineage (NCBI taxonomy): Eukaryota > Metazoa > Arthropoda > Insecta > Hymenoptera > Eurytomidae > Sycophila > Sycophila sp. Sp_5. The sequence continues at coordinate 91,756 of JACCID010000159.1, forward strand.
ATTAATTATATTGAATTCCAATATAAATTTTCTTTTTAATTGATTTAAGCGATTTTTAAATTAGCTTTACAAACGCATTATTAAATGATGATTTTTGTCTACAGTTCCAACTGACATCAGATTTTCAATTATGTCTAAAAATGAATCAAATTCTTTTCAAATTAACTTTTAATAAACACTTAATTTAAGTAATATAAGATCAAACTTTATTCTACAGAATACAAATTCTATATTGTTATTAAGGCGTCGATTTATAATATTTATAATCTTATTAGTATCCTCCTTAAATTTTAATTAAAACTCAATACAAGAAGAATTATTATAAAGTTTAAAATAAGAACGCTAAGGAATAACTAAGCGAACAAATTTTACAACTTTAGTTAAGTATAATTGGAATCGATCTAGATTTCTTTTCCAATTTCGAGAAATTCATGGATAGCAATTACGGCATCTCTAATAAAGGTTTATGCACTCCGATGCAGTCATTTATTTCTTTTAAATATACATTATTTACTATTACCACATAATGTACATTTCAAGAATCTTCTATTCTACACAATTTTTTGTAAACATAATTTGATTAATAATTATTTAATAATTGTTCCCTCATAATGAGTGAAATTTGGAATAATTCTTCAATTTCGAAAATTAATTATCGCAAGCAGCTTACTAATATAAAAGCAAGTGCGATTGATTTCGGATAACTGTCCATTTACCCCAGCATTATCGCACAAATATCCGAGGTAAACAGCAGCTAATTCACTACGTAGCACAATATAATCGTATTTTTAATCCTATCTCCGGTACACTTAACTGCCTCAAATGCCAGCCAAAGAAAAAAGCAAAAGCGCACACATTGCAGTGAACAGTCGTCGAATCAATAAAACCGGTATATATTATCCCTCCAAATTTCCTTTAAAATCCAGTATCTGCATTTCGAGCATCTTGACCATCGTCTATCAATGCGCGCGCACCTCGCGACGGTCGCGCTCGCAGGCCCCCTTTTGCAACTAGCCTTCAACGCTATATCTAAATTTCCTCTTGGCGCTCAGTGTCTCGAACTAAAGACTTATGTAGACGACCCTTTTATACGGGTGGATGAACTGTCTCGCGCTATACACGGTGTTCAAAAATGAACTGGCACGACCAGTATATCCGTGTTCAGAATAACATTCTAAGCACTTTTTCCCTTTGGCATATTTCGTAATTGTGGCTAATTATCGAGTTATGGTCAATCAAAAACTTCGATAATTAGCCAATTAGCGCTCTAGCTGACGCTGGTAGGCGGGGTTTACTCGAGCAGCATAGGCCGCGCGGGAAGAGGCATGCGGGGTTCATCGTCAAATCGAGCGCTGATTGGATAATTATTGTAGATTTTAATTAACAGTAACTCCATAATTATCCCAAATTTCGAAAAATGCCAAAAGTGAAAAAGTGCTTAGAATGTTATTCTGAACACGGATATACTGGTCGTGCCAGTTCATTATTGAACACCGTGTATAGAAAAGAAACGAGCTTACCGAGCTCTTACGATCCGCAGATTTCTCTTAGCAAATGAGCTGCAAATCATCCAGCTCTCCTTCCATCGCAGTCTGAGAAAAATGTAGGTAAAAAAATTGAAGCGGATCAATCAATAAAAACATTAGGTGTGCATTGGAATTCTAAAAAAGACCCATTTCAGTTTAATATTTTCGATATTTCGGAGATAGCAGCAGCTTCAATTAAGAGATCAATTCTTTCAAATATTGCTCGATTATGCGACCCTCTCAGGTGGCTTTCACCAATAATTTGTGACACGGCAGTTTTACTCCCGCTATCCGAGGACGCTGAGAGATTCTAGCCGCACCACAAAAATATATTTCGCGTTCGTTTGTCCGCGTTTCTCCCGGCGAAGCGCAGACTCAGGTCGTAGGTACCCGGGACCGAGGCCCGGCCTGTACTCCCTCGCGAATGATGCTCGAGTCTTGATGGCGCGGCGCCTTTCGGCACCGCTAGTACCACTAACATACACAAGCGCTATCTCTCTCTCCCTAACACCTTCAGGCTCTCGGGCCGCGCTAGAACCCTAATGATCGCCAGACTCTCTCAATCATACATTCGCACACGTACTCACACACAGTAGCCGAGGAGTCGCGATGGAGACGAATCTCTACGCCGCGGCCTCCTATCGCGAGAATTAGGTGAACGCGGCGCATTTGTTCGCTGCCTTGCTGCGTAACCCAATTGCACGACTCTCTCTCTCTCTCTCTCTATCACTAAATACCGCTTCTCAATCCTTGCACATACACGCTATTAAGAGGGTACGCGGGAATCCACCAACCTTTTTGACTCCAACGGCGGGATCGCACTCCACTCCTTGGAGTTTCTCGAGGGGCACTCGCTGCTCGGTGAAATCCAGAAGACGTAGGAGGACTCTCTCGCTCTTGTCACTCAACGTCTCAGTACTTCACTAAAGTCTCTTACTAAGGCGCTTGGATCTCACGGACACGTCTGCTCACCGTGGCTAGCAAGATCAAACTGCCGCGCACGGACCTCCTCGCTCGGTTTGGCCGGGCCACGTGACTGAGGAAAGTGGAGCCAAACGGGCGACGTTGCTCCGGCAGCGAGGCAGCGAGCAAGCTCAGCCGCCTCGGCCGCAGCCTCCCACCTCTGGCTCCACTCTACACTCTTGTCTCTCTCACGCTTAGGCTCCGACTCCACTCCAATGCCCTCTCACTCCCTCACACGTGCACTAACGACAGCCTTGTCACACTCCCCCCCCCCCCTCCCCCGTAGGCTGGAGGTACCACCTCTGATACCTCCAACTACTTTCCTCTCACAATTCTATTTTTGTCTTTTGTCTATTTTTTTTTCTTTTTTTTTTCCGTTGCGCCTAGTCCTGGCGACTAAATTTCACTCCCCCACACTCCTGATTCTCTATGTTGGCCCTCTAGGGCACTTTTCTCTCTTCCTTCCTTCCTTTCTTCCTAGAGACGCGCTCGCAGATTCGCCGCTTGCGTTTCCTGGATGGAAGCTTGAAAACGGGGGTTGTCGGGGTGTAGCGCCATAAACCCCGGGTTTGACGCACTCCCTTTTCCATCCTTCGTCCTCTCGTCCCTTCCTCCATCCTCACGATTTCACTTCTTCTTTCTTCTCTCTTCCGTTCTCCCTGCTCCTCCTGGCTCAAATCATCACCGGGACCTACGTCTTGCCAGCAGTTAAAGCAGGCAAAGGGGAGCGGGTCGATCATCGGATTGGTCGGGACTTCGGCCAATCCTCCGAACATGACGCCCCGCCTTTTCGTCGGGAAGTGGCAGGGCCTCACTACCCTTTCGCTCCTCTCGACACTACCTCCCGATTCCTCGAGCGGCCTCTTCCGACCACTCCCCTCGAGGGACCCTGAGTCCTCCTTTCACTCTTCACGCGCTCTATTTTTCTTTGATCCTCTTCGACCCCGTGCTCTCCTGTTCTTTGTCGATGATCCAGGCGTCGCTGACTCACCGGTACTCGGAGGCGCGGGCGCCGCGGCAGACGCATCGGGGGCCCGATTCGTTACAGAAGCGACTTCTGGGCAGGCGGCTTTCCTCCGCGCCAAGGCGCGATTTGATTTGGCCGCCGTTTCGCTACGCTTCTTCGCCTTCTCTCTCTCTCACTCTCTAACTCTCTCCTTCTCTGAGATCCATTCTTCGACTTCTTCGCTGCTTCTTCCGCCTCAAGGCGTGCCCTCGCGGCATCGGCCTCGTCGAGCAGGTGCTGTTGGTAAGCGGCCTCCCGTTCACGCACCTGCCGATGATGTTCCTCGGTCCTACTCCTCAGCAGGAGGTGCTGCTCTTGGCGCCGCTGATAGTATTGCGTCTCCGCCCGGATGCGCTCCTCTGGTTCTTCCTCTCTACGGCGGCGATCTTGTGGGAGCTCCGCCGGGCCGGGCTGCGGCGAGTCGCCCCACGCTTGGTGCGCCGCGGACACGGCCGCATCGAAATCATCGGCTGACAACTGACGATTCGGGTTCGGACCCCGCCGGCGGCTGCGGTGACTCCTGCGCGTGGCGCTACCGGCTGGCGCCTCAAGCGGAGTCGCGGAGAATAGGCGATCCTCCGCCGCTGTTAGCGGAGGCAACTCGTCGATCTCTCGAACGAGATCGGCGTGGAGGGGCAGCTTTATCCAGGCCGGCTCCTCCTCCTCTCCGTCGGCCCTACTCTCACGTACTCCACTCGCGGCGCCTTCCAGGGGAGCAGGCTCCTGGGTATTCCGAGTCGCTCCTACCGATAGGGTTGCCTCTACCTTCCTCGGCTCTACTTCATTCTCCATCGGGGCACTTTCGCCGCGGATCCATGGTAATGGGATCTCTGGCAGCGTGCAGACGGGCGTCGGCTCCGCTTCCTCCTCGCGTAGCGGTAAGGGAAGTGCAGGTGCCGCGCCTTCTGGTCGCAATGCCTCCTTGATGAGCGCATCAAGCGTGACTGTCTCGCTCGGCTGCGCCACCGCCGCACTCTCCAGAACCGCCGGGCCTTGTTTTCCTTTGGGCTCAAACTCTCGCAGCACCACTTCCACGGGCCACTCCCGGACGGCCCTCTCAGCGTCGGCGGCTGCTCTTCTAACCCAGCTTTTAGGCTCGCCGTTCTCATCCAGGCTGTCGTCGGTATTCTCCTCGTCGTTTGACTGACGGTCAATGTTCTCGGCTTCGCTGCCGTTGGGCGGACTCCCATTAGCCGGGACCTCGTCGATTTCTTCACGCTCCATCGCTGACTCTATCCTCTGTACTTGAAACTACGCCGAAACAAGTACTCAATATTTAATCCAACGCCTCCGCGCTCTACACACTAACTACACATTCACGCCAATCACTCTCTCACACTAATTCTAATTCCGCGAGGAGGTACAAATCTCTTTAGTTCGGCAAAAGGCACCTTCAAGATTCGTCTCTCTTTACCTTCAATGCGCTCTAAAACGTAAACGGTCGGAGATTTTATCTCGATGATCCGATAAGGGCTCTCATATCGCGGCGCCAATTTTGCCGACAAGGCCTTGGGCGCGCTAGAGAGAAAATGCTTTTTTCGCATGACTTCATCCTCAATGGCAACATCTTTTCGCCCGCGATTGTACGCCGCCTCCTGTCTCTCACGCGCCTTATCTATATGCTTCCCCACTAAGTCTCAAATAAACTCCAGTCGCTTCATTCGCTTTTTCCAATCGCTCGGCTCTATCCTCGGCACTCCACGTCTTTTTTCTACCTCACGGCGAAAACTCTTAACAAATCGCGGGTGTCGACCGTAATTTAAAAAGGCGGGCGACACTTTTGTGGACGCCTGTACGGCCGTATTCATAGCGTGCCTGAATTCGTGCACATGCACGTTCCAAGAGCGTTGATCACAACCCACGAACGACGCTATCATCGTTTTTGAGGTGCGATTACTGCGCTCGACTGGGTTCGCCTGCGGCCAATAGGGTGACATGTTTAATGCCGTATTCATCGAGCACCTCCTTCAGGAATTTGTTATCAAACTCCTTGCTATTGTCGCTGAAGAAGTACTCGTGCATTTCCCAGCAAAATATTACAAGCTCTTCGAGAGCTCTCGCGACCGACTTGCCGGCCATCTTACGCAGGGGTTTCACCTCAACCCAGCACGAAAATAAGTCCTGAAAGACAAGCAGGTACTTATTTCCGCTCTTGCTCCGAGGGAACTCCATTACGTCGGCGGCGACTACTACCCACGGGCTCTCCACCACTCTCTTCCCCATCAATCCTTGCACTCCACTCTGCAGCGCTTTATAACGCTGGCACTCGCCGCAGGCTCTCACGAACTCTATTACGTTATGATAGAAACCCTTCCAATAGTACTCGCGGGCCACTCTCTCATAAGTCTTATCGACTCCGAGGTGGCCCGCAGAGGGTATGGAATGAGCCTCTTTAATCACGCGCTCTCACTCTCGGGCACTACTACCCTCCACTGTTCGTCGCAGCTCTCCACTGGCTCTAACAGTGGATCTCGCCGAAAGCGATATTCTTCTCCCTTCCTCTGCTCTCAAATCCCGAAACTTGAGGAGCGCGCGCAAGATTTCGTCCCGAAATCACGAGTATTCGTAATCTTTGACCGACGAAAACTCCGCTACTTCCCCACCTTCCGACTCGAACATGCGCGATAGCGCATCGGTGAAGTGATGCAGCGCGCCCCTCCTGTGAACTACCTCAAATTCCCACTTGGAAACGATATCCTTCGAGATAGGGCCTGAATTTGAGGATGGCCCACAGCACCACAAGGCACTCCTTCTCCGTTGTGGAGTACACGGAAGATGGCGAAAAATGCAACCAGCACCGCAAGGTGGCGTGCCGTACTCGTATTAACGCGTGCGCGCACATCTATACTCGATGCTGCGATCAGAGGGATTTTCGTTGACATTTGCACGGCGTTTGGCCGTGCAAGCACCGTTCATTGCCATGAAAACGCGCATCGACAGGCTCGCGCGTCGGCCCATTCATCGCGCAACACTATAAATGTTTTAAGGAACATGATAAATATGTATTTAAAGTATATATAATAAACATTGGTTTTTTTGTATTATATTTATTTTATTTTTATACGACATATTTACATAAATTTTTTACAATATAAATTTTATATAACAAACTGAGTTACAATGAATTGCGTATTATTTAAAGTAAAAATTAGGGCTGGCGTTATTGTAGATAGAGAATCATAGTCGACCAATTTTTTCTGACTCACTTCGATAACGCTACACGCCAAAAAATGAGGATTGAAACCTATTAATTCATATTGAGTGCATTCAAAAAAAATGTCATCATCTACTACAAAAATTCTATTGATTTTACTAAATTGGGGACCATTTTCATTGATATCACTTACAATTATAGAATTTTGAGTATATTGAAGATTGTTAATTGTAATATTACTAACTTCGTAATGAACTTTAGACAAAGGAAATAAACTGTTTATTGAGTTTTCAGATACTTTTCCGTATTTTATATACTTTTCTTTAAATTCTGAAGTAGAAAATAACATTTGACTTAATTGATATCTAACACCTATACTTTTCAATATGTTTCGAAGAGAACTTGAATGTGACATTATAGTTTTTAAATTTCGGTGTTTAGATTCGAATCGCATTGATGAAAATTTTATAACAGGACCATTTTTGACAATTATAATGTGTTAGTAAATGAAATTTGGCTTTTAAATAACCAAATAACTCAATATATAAAGTATGATGTTCTGTAATTAATGTTTGTAACTGAAAAAGATGTGATTTAGTTAGAATATAAGAACTCGTAATATGTACAATTTCGCGTAATTTTATGTACTGTAACCAATATTTATTGTCTGTTGGAATTTTATCTCCAATCATTACACCTAAATATCTTGTAAAAAATTACATTTCATTAGCTAACATTTTAAGTGTTTCATTCTTTTTTAAATAATCAAGGATAATTTCTGGTGGAACATTTGTTAATTCAAAGCCAAAATTCCTTGTACGTAGCTGGTAATTTAAATACTTCATGTTAAAATATTTGTCTACTGTTAAAAATTGTAATAACAAGCGTGCAATTACATAATTACACACTCCCTCAAACAAGTCGTGCATTACATCGACACTTGAATTTTCGATGACATGAAAATCGCTTGGCATATGAAAAATACAGTTTTCTTTTATACCTGTTTTAGGCGTCTCTATATATCGAACATCTTTCTCGTATTTTTCTCTCGTTCTTAGCAATGGTTTATATTCCGCAGTTAAAGTATGAATTTCATTTGGGCCAGCATAGCATATACGACAAAAATGAGTCGTAGAAAATGACTCGGTAAAACCAAAAATGCTATTTAAGCCCTTATTATCGCCCAACATTAAGCTTGTAATAAAATATACCTTTACATTTTTACCATTTATTGATAAGACGATACCATTCTCTCTTAATTCCTGTAATTGCTTCATAAATTTTTTTAAAAATTAGGTAATTTCCGACTTTCTTTCTATCTGCTGTATAAAAAATGTCTTTCTAATTTTGACGATACGCTTGGAGGTAAACAAGGTATTGTTAAGTATATCGCGCCAACTTTATTGAAACCCGCGTGAGAACCGAGAGCATTGCCAGTTTCAATATCATCAAAATAGCCAAAGAGGGGCAATACTATTTCATTTTTTTTGTTAAAATTTTGAATTTGTTTCTGCCACAAAGAGCCTTGTATAAAATTAATTGAAATATTTTTTTCATTTTCTAAATATTTCATATAAGATAGTGTTGCATCAAATAATCCGTCTAACTGCAGAAAATGAGTAAGAGAGTTTTTTAAACAAAAATGTGCCACGGAGATAGTTTGAGATATATTTAAAAGTTTTTTTTCACAAGAAGAAAGCTTGGAACAGGTATCTCTGCTACTGGAAATAATTCAGGCTCGACATACAAATTTAAGATTTTATAGAGACGTAAGCGCTTGTCTTCAGTATTGAATTCTAAAAATGGATTTTGAAACTTTTTGAAAGTTTTTTTAATTTCACGCGCAACTTCATCACTTACTACTTTATTTATATTTTCATCGAATTTTGACAATAAAAATGGATTGTATGTATCTTTAATAAAAGTTTGTAAAATTTCTATAATAAATTAAACATCAGATCTGGAAAATCTTAAATTACTATATAATAAACAAGTTAAGCGTAAAGTATCCTTATAAAGATCCATATTTTTTAAGAAAGTATTTTAAATTTAATTTAAGAAAAATAAAATTCTTCATTAAAACTATTAACACAGTCAATAAAACAATTTTTAACTTTAAGGGGGCCAGCCTGGGTTAAATTGAATAAAATACAGTTTCCAATTTAATAGGTATAACAATTGTATTTATCACTTTTGATTGCTGGAACTTTTTACACTTTAACTACTCGCACACTTTAAGCTATTTATTCATTATTAAGACTCAAACAGTGTCCTTTACCTCTAGTATTGTTCCATCAAAAACATTTAAAATTTTTATTTATTTGTCCACTTGCCATAGCTTTTCTCACAATAAAGTAACTTATATGTCACCGGACCAGGTTTAAAATACTCTTCATTACCTGCACTACAGATGTATCGGATTACTTTTCTGAAAAAAATTACATATACGGTTATTGTAGACACTTTTGTGTTATCCGAGGTTTTCTGTTTAAAGTTCGGCTGTTATTAATTACATTATCTAGATTGTCGTGCTCCTAAAAATAAATAAAAAAATAAAATTTTATTCACAAATAAAAAATTATTTATTATAAAAAAAGATTTATTTTATTTACCAGGATATGAATAATGTAAGAATCGAAAGAATCTTTTCTTGCAGGTCTCCAGTTGTTTAAAAGTTTACTTTTGCAGGCATATTTAATTAAATTTGGTAAAATTAAAAATGCTAATGCATTTTTGTTACCTGCAAATATAATATTAATTAAATTTAAAATAAAAAATTTAGAAATTATATAAAATTTAAACAATTACTAGTGATTGCACGAGTTAAATGTTTTAAAATAAATAAAATTCGTCTTAAAAGTACAAACCTTCTGTATCAATGATATCATTACTGAAAATATCATTAAGATTGGTATAATTTACAACTGATAAATTTCCTCATTGTAGAGCTGTTGTTTTTTTTTTTTTTTGTATTGCATTTAGTTTTTGCCAACGCAATTACTTTTTTTGGAAATGGAAGGCCAAGATAACTTTAAATTGCCAAGTAATGGTAAATTATCGAACTTTCTTCGAAAATCATCAGAAATCTTAAAAAATCAAATATCATTTTATAATTTTAATAGTTTTATTTTATCAAACTAAGTAAATTGTTAAAAAAGAATTATGAAAATATTTCTGTGATCTGTAAACAGAAATGTCTGCATATTTAAAAAGTATTGCCTGTCCTGTGATGGAATCAAAGTCTCTTAAAAGTTTGAAAAGAGGTTTATTTTTTTGAACTGCAAATTAAAATTTAATTTTTAAAAACAATTCACATGATATCTACAACCACTACTAGTTATACATTATACGTTTCTCAAAATTCCTAAATACTCACGAAATTAAAACAAAAATTAACAATTAATAATATATTCACTTTCACTGTAAAAATAATCTAAATTTTTAAATTTGTTTAAAACTTTTTTTGCATGTGAAGATTGCGTGTTAGTAACATCTGTTAAAGGCGGCTACACGTGGTTTACTTGAACTTTTGCGATATTTAAATCTTCAATGTTATTTGCAACATTTTCGAATGGTATATTCTGCAGTTCTTAGAAGCATTTGTAATATTTTATAAAATGATTTTTTAAAATGCATGACTCCGGTACAATAAAATCTATGTCGCTTTTACTCATGTTTTTAAATTATTTAATATCTATTTAACGAACTACAAAATTTTAGATATTTATTTATTTATTTGTGACAAATCGTAGTTACATACATAACCTAAAATACTTACTGTGAAAAAAGCATATAAAGTCCTTCAAATCCCAGTCTTTCAATAAATTTTCCACTTCGATATCCATGAACAAATTATTAAATATCACACAACACTAATAATATAATAACCATTAAAAAGACAATCGATAGTCACGATGCTGCTATTTGCATGGGAAAACTCTGTGCACGCGTTAATACGAGTACGGCACGCCACCTTGCGGTGCTGGTTGCATTTTTCGCCGCCAGAGAAACAGCACCGACTCTAGCGAGGAACACTTTTTTTCGTGTAGTTGCGCTCTGCGGGCGTAAGCACGCGACTCGCGCATACGATCGGGTGCTTACCATCGTCAAACTCCTGCGTTAGAACGACACCGACAGCATAATTGCTCGCGTCCGTCTGCACCACGAACTGCCTCTTGAAGTCAGACCTCGCGAGCATAGGTGCCTGCGTCAGCGCCTTCTTCAAATTCATAAACGCCTCCTCTTGCTCTTCACCCCACTCCCACGCTCTATCCTTTTGTAAGAGGCGGACCAGCGGGACTTTCATCTGCGCATCGCGCACTATAAAGCTGGCATACCACCCCACCATACTCAAGTACCGCCTTAACTCTTTTACGGTTCTAGGGGCGGGGTAGTTGAGCACCGGGGCGATTCGCTTGGTGTCAGAAGAGAACCACCCGGTTATGTTATTACCCAGGAATTCCTTGGACCACCTATAGCTATGAGAGTTTCCCTACGCCTTCCATCTTTCCTTTTTGATTGAGGTACTTATGACGTTGCAACCTTCCTGATATGGTACTCAAATTTCCCATTCCGGTTGACCGCCATAACAAACTCATTGTCTTGCAAGTTTATCAACCTTTTTGTTACTCTTGTATCCCAAGTGGCCTGATATCCAATTGATGGTAGCCTTGTTTGCCTTGGTCAGCTCATCCAGCAAAGCTATGGTTTCTCTAATACTGATTTGGTGAGTGGGTTTTCCAGAGCCTTTATTGAGGCCTAGCTGACTGTGCAGATTTGTATGTAACTGCCCCTTGTGTCCCTCGTTACCAGCTTACCCACACATGCTCTTATGGTAGCTACTTCTGCCTGAAAGACTGTATTAAATCCATTGATTCCTGCATGGTCCACTTATACCAAAACCAGTTCTTTTTTCCGCCTTGGATCCATCGGTAAACCATATTTCTCCGTGTCCTAGGAACTAGTCTTTTTTTCTTTCTTTTCTGTTCAGTATTCTAGTTTTAAACCGTTTCCCGAAACTGATGTGTCTTTATTTAAGCTATACAGGCCGCTGCCCCCTTAATGTCAAAGTCAAGACCATTAATTTCCAGTAAATTCTAATTGCAACCATGGGTGTACTTCTTCTCAAACAGTAAGTTCCTCTTAAGACCACTGCCTGTATATGATCTAGGCTTTTCATTGAGGTTCTTTCACGGATTGCCTTCCACCATATCACTGCAGCGTAGGTTAGCTTTGGTTTCAGTATATCGTCATAGATCCACAAGACCTTTTAGGGTTCTAGCCTTCAACCTGTCCGAATTGCCGACCTTCACTGCATAAATACATTCAATACCTTCTTGCACTGTGTACTCAAGTGTTAGTTCCAGTTGTGACGTTGCATTTGCACGTCTTAACGCGTGAGTGATTCGGCTCTCTCTCTCGGAGGGTCTCAAGGGCTGAGAAGGCGTCGACATTAAATAAATTATTTAACGTCGAGCTTCTCTGCACACTGTAGGCCCACCAAAGTGACAGGTGTGGAGCGGACGACGCGCCACCGCACCTGCCAGCCATGCGTGCGAGAGAGAGAGAGCACGTGCGAGGATGCCGCCTGAGCCTAGCCAGGCCGCCGGGACTTCGTCGAGGCCGCGCCGCAGGGAGGCGGCCGCACCAAGACATAGCCGACGGAGCGGAGCAGCCGACGGCGCGCAGCTCGACGGTTGAAGACGACGAGGCGGAGATGGCTTGTCGGCAAGGCGAGACGAAGGAGGCCAGCTGCTCGGCGCCGCCATGATGCTGACCACCGGCGACGCGAACGCCGCCCTGGCGACATCCCCACACATACACACACACGCACACAGACACACACAACACCCGCGAACACAATGACGCGCCGCGACTCCCCCAGGGTGCGCCGCGCACCTGGGGAAGCATATACTCGGCCACGCGCGACACGTGGTCGAGCGCGGACCATGCGTACGGGTGCGAGAGAGAAAGCGCGCGTACACGAGTTGGCGCGCGAGTCGAGGCGGCGCGCACGTGTAGGTGCGAGAGAGAAAGAGCGAGTAAGCGAGTTGGCGCGCGAGTTGAGGTGGCGCGCGCGTGTCGGCGCGAGAGAGAGACGGTGGTGTGCGAGAGAGAGAGGGAAACGCGACGAAGAGCGGAGAGAGCGAGAGCGGCCGACTGCGCGCGTGACGTCGCTGGCGCTGCTCGACGAGCTCGGCGAGTCGAGCAGGCGGCCAACCTTCGCACGAAAATTATGTCGCGCCGCGCTCGATTTTAACTCGCGCTCGCGCTCGTGTTCGGCAAAATCGAGTGGCTGCGTTGACGCCGCATAGCCAATCAAAACTCGTATCGTCGGTGCGGGCGGAAACGAGTCGACGAGGCGACCCTTCAGAAGAGAGAGAGTATAGGGAGAATGCGAGAGCGAGTGAGAGGGAGTAAGGGCTGGCGTCACGGAAGTGTTCGTCGCCGCGACGCTACGCGATTCAGCCGAAAACGCGTGTAGCAATCGGACGGACGTTTCAGCCGAAAGCTTGCATTGCAGCCGGACGCAATTTTCGAGAGTTTTTTTGAGTTAGCGAGTCGTGAGGAGTAGTAGCCGAGGAGAAGTTAGTTAGGACGAGATAGTTCATTTTTGAGACGGTGAGCCCCGCGCACACCCTCATTGGGTTATTTCTCCCTCAAAATATTGTAAATTCCCCTCCGAAAGTCCCGCGAACGTGACCCGCGCCGCGCACACACACATCCCCCAACAAGTGTATTCCCCTACGCCAGGAGGCAATATATAATTTAGATAAAATTCACAAGTGTTCGAGTTTGATTTCTAAGTGTTGGGTGTGTTGTAAGGTGGTGGGTTGAAGCTGATTCTCAGCAAATTCGCAAGTGCACCGGCTGTCTCGAGTGAGCAGCTGAATCCGCGTCGTCAACGGAGCGTGCAGCAAACGCCACGTGCATGCGTGCGTGAACGTGGTAGTCTCGGGAGGACCCCCAACCCTGGGAAACAGAAATCTCAACCGGAGCGAGGAGTTCGTGATCCGGTGGCGTCTATACGGCGCCTGGCGCTCAACAAAATTAAGAGGTGGTAGGCAACGTGGAGGATCCCCTTTTAGGTTATAGGTAGTGGAGCGGAAAGAGTGGAGCAGCAGCCAAGCGGAAAGCCATTAGTGCGTGTAGTGGTAGTAGTAGTAGTCGTGTGTGAAGGCGTGTAAAAAGTGAAAAGGGCGAAGCGGAACTGGGAAACCCCCCCTTTTCCCATTTGTGATAGGGAGAGAGGTGCAAACCCCGGCCCCTACCGTTTTCCTTATCACACAGTGTAATTTCTTATCCAGGTATACCCCCAGATATTTTACCCCCTCCACATATGGTATTTTCTTATGTAGAAGGTTACCTCTTTCTTTACTTTGCTTTTATATTTTCAGGTGAGTGGAATAATTCCGTTTTGTCCGGATTAATCCCTAGAAATATCCCTTGACACCATTGTTTAAACTTCTCCAGAATCTTTTGTAACAGTTCTATTAGAATTTCTTCAAATTTTCCTTTCACCATTATGGTAAAGTCATCTACGTATCCGGCTGCAAAGATACGTTCTTTTCTCAACATGCGCAATAATCCATCAACTACTAGTAACCACAGAAGAGATGATAGCACCCCTCCTTGCGGACATCCTTCATTGATTTTCTCTTTAACCTTTTTACCTCTCCATTCGCTGTACACGCTCCTGTTGATCAGCATCCTCATCACCCATTTTATGATGGTGTGTGGAGTGCCAGGGCTTTGCGAATGGTTGCTCTTATAATGCAGTTGAATGCTCCTTCAACATCTATGAAGGCTCCAACTACTATTTCCTTTCTTTTAAAAGTCCCCTCGATGTATGAAACAACCGAGTGTAGTGTCGTACCCGTAGATTTGCCTACAATTTACGCATGCTGTCCAGGATGTAGTGGTTTTTTACTAAGTATCTCGTTCCTTATGATCGCTTCTCGACCTTTTCGGCTAACATCAAAGTGTACTCGCGCGAGGACCTCGGGGACTTACTGGGGCCTGAAGAACCGGTGACGGATCCCGGACACCCTGGGCTCGCCTCCTGCAGCGTGCTGTCCGGAATCCCGGTTGGCACTCCCAGCCGGAATTTGAACTGCAGGCTCTGAGGCTTTAGGTCCTGACTTCCAGCTGATAAACTGGCCAAAACTCCGAGAATAAAAAGTAAAGCGGGCCTTCGGGTAATCCGGGACCTGGCAACGGAACTCGGTGCGGCTCCGGATAATGTCTCCGAGTTCTCGCCAAAAGTGCAACCTGTGACGCCGCGAGTTTTAAATGCCAGTGCCAGTGCAAGTGCTTCGCGGGTCCCAGAGCTCGAGGAGCGATCACCGCGAGGACCCTGCAGCCGGAAGGAGCTCTGCAGGAGCAGTAGGAGCGGTGAGCCGGGAGACCAGCATCGGGCCTAGGTGGGCAGCAGCTGTCGCTCCGGTGAGTGTTCATCTTTCATTACTCACTAACCAACTCTCCCATAATCTATCCTACCTCCCCGCGGACTTGAGCGGTATTTCGGGTACACCGACGTTAGGAATTTTATTCGTGTATACAGGGTGTTCAAAAATATTCTGCCACGACCAGCATATCTGTGTTCAGAAAAATATTCTAAGCACTTTTTCGCTTTTGGCACTTTTTGTTATTATGGCTAATTATGGTATTATGGTTAATCAAAAACTCCGATAATTAGCGAATCAGCGCGCGGACGGGCGCTGGTGGGCGGGGCTTTTTCTAGCGGGGAGAGCGGCTTGGGCGTGGCGTTGCCTCACCATACCTTCCCACTTCGCGGGCCCGTCGGCGCACGGACACGCACGCGAGCTCACGCGGCACCGCCGGGAGTGTGCGTGTGTGCGTTTGGAACAGCAAAGGATCGGGGATCTAAATTGTATGCTTCTCCCTCGGGGATCTGAAAACCTACAGATCCCCGAGGGAAAAGCAAGCGAGTGCCCACTTTTGCCCGATTTTTGCTGAACGGGCAAAGGCGGTCACACGGCTTGCTTGTTCCTCGGGAATCTGCAGGTTTTTAGATCCTCGGGAGAGAAGCGGGAGAAGGCGGCCGCTTTAGTTCGCTTTCTTCATATAACGGGCTAAAACGAAAAGTGGCCTCGCTTTAGTCCGTTTTCTTGCAAGCACAGGCTAAAGCGAGCACGCTTCTCGCTTCTTGGGGATCTACGGATTTTCAGATCCCCGGGATAGAAGCGAGATTTGAAGAAAACGGGCTAAAGCAGCCGCATTATCTCGCTTCTTTCCTCGGGGATCTGCTGGTTTTCAGATCCCCGAGAAAGAAGCAAGAAGCGTGCTCGTTTAGCCCGTTTATGCAAAATAGAGTAAATAGAGTAAATTCAAATGTAAATTTAAATGCGCGAGAGTTGAATAGGGGGGCTAACTCCGTACAACAGCCACTCACCATCACAACGGCTGTAGTCTCCCAGGGACCGTCACGCCAACAGCAGTCCCGACGCCAGACGACCGTCTTGCCACCCCAGCGACCAAACCCCCGCGACGATCGGATGAAGCCCCTCCCCGCCCCACCTCAACAGCACCAGCCGAGCCACAACTCCGAGCATCACCAGCGAGCGGCGGAGGATGACCGCGAGTGTCCCTGGGCGCTTCCACGTCTCCGACCCCACCAATGGTCCGAATGACCAGGGCCGAACGTTTGAGGAAGGAGGCGCGAACCAAGGAGCGTGCCGCAGGGTCCAACGATGCCACACCTCCATCTAGAGGCTGTCAAAGGACCATGCGGTAGATGCTCGCAGGGATGGGCCAGCAGATCGCCCCGGCCAGGGTCGCCCGTCGGAGTCCGTCGGGCCTGTCGCCTGCCAACACGTACGCAGACGCGGTAAGGGGCCACTCAACATCACCAGTGGCCCCAAGCTTCGTGAACACCGTCAACAAGTCTCCGGAGCTGTAGGCGACGGGCATAGCAGCAACCACCTCTGCGCCGACGATGACGACGACGAATACCACAACATCGGTGTGCGGCGCCCCGGTCTTGGCCACGGGGCGAAACACGACATCACCACGAGCGCGCCCACCCACGTCCTCGCCACAGGTCCCCACAGAGGAGCCCGGCAGGGCGTCGAGGGGGCAAAGCCCGAGAGAAAAGGGAGAGGCGGTCGCTGGGGCCCACAATCACAAGACGAGTGGCAGACGAACATCAGACTGTCGAGCGGGGCGAGAGAGACAGCGCCAATACCACCAGCAGCGCCAGCGCCCCCCCTATGTCGACTTCTCCTCCTTTAATTTATACGGAGCTCTAGAGAGCTCCGATTTAGATAATAATTTTATAGATAGGGCCACGCCACGCTCTGACGTGGATATTGCATCGGCCATGCTAGGCAGCAGCAGCCTGTCTGGTGCGGGTGGTGATACCATCCTGGAGAGCAGGTCAGGCAGTGGCAGTGCGGAGCCCTCGCGTACCCCTCACAACAGCACTGGCTCCGATGGCCGGAATGCAGAGACCCGCACGTTGCCTCGGCCGAGAGCAGCAGCCGCTGCGGCGTCAAACAGGAGATCGCCCGCTGCAAATTAACGGAGCACGACCTCACAAGCCAGCCGCCGACGCGGCAGGCGACAAGGCAATGGTCGTGGTCCGTCGGATGAGCAAAAGGCGATCATCGATCTGCTGACGCTGATAGTGGATGCAGAGCAGCTGGGAGAAGCCGCCCTCTTAGCTGCCCAATATCTCAGTAGGCTCTCGGCGGGGGGGCAGGGGGTCGACCAAATGAAGGTCGCCGGCCTGGTCGGGGGGCGTTCTTTTCCAACTTTTCCCCCGGGCCAGACGGAGTGACCTACGCATACTTGAAGCGGGCAGACAGTGTCTGTAATGTGCTGACGGCCCATCAGGACGGCTGGCGGACTTACTGAGCCCGTGAGCATCCTCTCCGGGGTCATACATGGGTGTCCGCTAAGCCCATAGTTATTAACCTCGCCCTGGAGCCCTTATTAAGGGCATTCCTGGCTTCAGGGAGAGGTTACAAACTGTGGAACCAGTGTCATAACTACCTGGTCTATGCTGATGACGCGGCAATCCTGGCTACCTCCGTAGAGCAGATACAAGCCCTTCTTAGGGCCGTGGGATCTGCAGCTGCGTCTGTGGGGCTCCGCTTCAACCCTGCCAAATGTGCCACTCTCCATCTTAAAGGCAGAGGTGCAGCTCGAGTCAGGCAGACGCAGTTCGAGATCCAGGGCGAAGTAATGCGCACACTGGCCGCGGGGGAATCTTACGAACACCTTGGTACACCGACCGGATACCCGGTGGCGCAGACGCCCGTCGCCGCACTAGAGGGATTGGTGGAAGACCTGCGTGCGGTACGTTTACGCGCTTCGCAGAGTGGCGCTTTATCCACCGGGCTCGCCTTGACGTTGTGTCGCTTAAGGGGAGGTCGTACCATCCTACATTACCGACCGCGATACGAATCGCTGTTTCCAACTTTTCTCTGTCATTTATTAGTGAAATTACGCACAAATTAAATTTCACTCAAAAAATTCATTGAAGAAGAGGGCTCAACTAAGATAATTGTAATACGGAGTCAAAAATCGTCGCTACCTTACTAGCAAATAAGCAATGGCGCTGCGATCGTTCAACTCAACATCGTTTTATGCCAAATTAAAAAATTTATTAATTTTATAATTTTTGACAGAGAAAAGTTGGAAACAGCGATTCGTATCGCGGTAATGTAGGATGGTACGACCTCCCCTTAATGCGACAAAATGCTAGCAGACCGGTGGAGACAAGCGCTGTAGGAAATGCGGAGCCGGCCTTGAAACCCTCCCGCATGTGATTAATCACTGCCGTCCCCATTACGTTGCCATCACGAGGAGGCACGATGCCATTCTTGACCGCCTCGTTAGTGCGACCAACGCGACCGGGGCCTTCACGGTGAACAGGCTCGTCGAGAGGGCCGAGAGGGAGAACGCCGGCCTCTGATCTGACCTTGTCATTCGTGTCAAAGTCGGGAAGAGGATTACCATCGTCGATGTAACCGTGCCATTTGAGAACCGTCAAGGTGCGTTCGATGAGGCCAGGGATGAGAAACCATCAAAGTACCATTCCCTGGCGGAGGACTTCAGACGTCAGGGCTACGACGTCAAGGTAGGCGCGTTCCTCATCGGCTCACTCGGTGCCTGGGATCCTGGGATATCATTCGATGGTTGCGCAACATCTACGTCGAGTACGTATCCGGGGTGAAACAGTACTAAGATTAGATAAAACAATATACTTTCTTGCTGTCCCCTCGGATACAGGCGTGGAAAAGTAGTAGGGTTCTCGCCCTTCAAATGTTTCTTTGTTTATTCTAATTGTTTCAAATGCTTTCATATATTTTTTCCTGTATGTTTATTTATTAGTTAATTGTATTAATGAAGCCAGAGGTCACACACTGACTCACACATACACATATACCCTCACAATAGTGAGGGAAGTTACCACTATTTAAATAAACATCTTTTGGCTAAGATCAAAGTGTAGACGATGGAAGTAAAACGTGCTTTTTTCTCATCAGTTATTATTATTATTATTATTATTATATATTATTACGTACCAGTTACCACCATTTACCATCCTTGCAGACGCGAACCTTTATTTTCATTGAAAAACAATCCCTAACCAGCGTTGCCCATAACTTCGGTTTAGGCAAGCGCTGCCGGTAAAAGAGAGATTGAACTGTCTTTCTCTCAGCGCTCTAGCGAAAACTAGAAGTCACAGATAACTGCTTACCAGGCTTTA
The DNA here is from genome assembly GCA_018906775.1 of Sycophila sp. Sp_5. Taxonomy (NCBI): domain Eukaryota; kingdom Metazoa; phylum Arthropoda; class Insecta; order Hymenoptera; family Eurytomidae; genus Sycophila; species Sycophila sp. Sp_5. The sequence goes on from JACCID010000159.1 coordinate 111,144, forward strand.
TTTTTTTGACGCTCTAGTATATTGCACTGGAGGGGAGAGGCGAGCTAGCAGTTGGCTAGGCCTCTCCTCGCTCCTCGATATATACTACATAGATGCCTCTGTCGCTAGAGGCTTGCGTACCGCTAGGTGCTCGCCACCTAGCGGCGGCGCGCAAAGTAGGCGTGGAGACAATTTCAAATCGCGTGTACAGACGGTGGCATGCTGCGGGGGCAGACACGTTAGCGCAACAATGTGCAGAGTACAACTTACATGGCCAATATAAAACCACGTGCATATTTGCAAAAATTTATAACGAATGAGGTTGCAGATATAAAACTATCTGAAAATATGTAGCAGTTGTTCAAGAGTCCTTTTCTTATTAAAAAAGGATTTTATAATTAGGCTACGAGAATTTTTTACCTTTTTATGAACATCATTTTACTCATTCTATTCGTAAACTTTAACAAAGGCGAATATTTAAATAATAATTATAGAAATACTTATAGATTTCTAATTGGGTTAATGTACTACAAAACATTAATGAAAAATTATATATAATTTATATTAATATTACTTTTATTATATTAGTGACAGATAAAATATTTTCTCAGATTTACAACAGTGATATGTAAAATAGAGTTGCCGGTTAATGTGAATGTTATTGGAATAAAGCCAAGACTTTTATATTATATTAACTAGGGTTTAATATGTGACTCGGCGGCCTACTCGCGTACGCAGGTGTATGCGGCGAGCAAGCGACAGCGCCACAAAAATTATTTCGCGTTCGTTTTACCGCGTTTTCCCAGCCAGCGCAGACTCGGGTCGAGGGCACCCGGGACCGAAGTCCGGACCTGTCTCTCCCCTCGAATGCTGCACGATTATCTCCCAGGACGCGGCGCTTTTCGGCGCCGCTTACACCACTCACTGATTCTTATGTAAAAAAACTGCTCTTTCCAATGGCGTGGATTAAATTTTGATAAAATTCAATTTTATTACCGAAAAATGAAAAACAATGAAAAAAAACGCACTTTTTGAATTTTTTTTTTAAATCGATTTTTCGACCGTTTTAAATTTTTCTATGCATAAAAGAGTCATATGTAGTCTGGCATTGATACTTATACTTAAAGACTACGCGGTGGAATTAGCGCCAAAATTTTTTTTTTAACACAATAGCGTTCTATATGCAAATTTTGTTTCATATTCACCGATTATTTTTTGGACAACTGTTATAATAATTTCATAAGAATAAAAATAACTTAGAATTACTCAAGGAATACTCTCAAATTTTTTCAGATTGATCCAGGAAAATTTTTGATTTTTCGAAAAATCGGAAAACCAAAATTTTGAAAAACGTCCGGAAAAAATCTGAAAAAAAATTGAGAACATTCCTTGATGAATTCTAAGACATTTTTATTCTTTGCAAAATTTGCTTAAACCTTATAGATTCTCAGAAAACATTCATTTTATTTTTTTTTTAAATATACGCACGAATTCGCATAAAACTTATAAAAGCTAGGTATAGATTTCTACTATAAAATAGAATTCATCAAGGAATGTTCTCAATTTTTTTCAGATTTTTTCCGAACGTTTTTCAAAATTTTGTTTTTCCGATTTTTCGAAAAATCAAAAATTTTCCCGGATCAATCTGAAAAAATTTGAGAGTATTCCTTGACTAATTCTAAGATATTTTTATTCCTTATGAAATATTTATAAAAGTTGTCCAGGAAAAAATCGGTGAATATAAAACAAAAAAATTTGCATATAGGACGCCATTGTGTTGAAAAAAAAAATTTTGGCGCTAATTCCACCGCGTAGTCTTTAAGTATAAATATCAATGCGAGACTACATATGACTCTTTTATGCATAGAAACATCTAAAAAGGTCGAAAAATCGATTTAAAAAAAAAATGGCAAAAAGTGTGTTTTTTTTCCATTGTTTTTCATTTTTGGGTAATAAAATTAAATTTTATCAAAATTTAATCCACACCATTGGAAAGAGCAGTCTTTTTTACGTAAGAAACAGTGGGTCCTGAATTTTTAATGCGCGAATTTATTACGTGGTGACGGTTGAAACTTTTATGTCAAAAATGTACATCCTGGGCGTTAATGGGTTAAGCGATTTACCACCCACCTTACGTTTCGTTCGGCGCGACCACACTCCACGCTCTGTGGAGGTTTCACCGGATGTTTCTCGGAGCTCGCGGCTCTTTCGGCAGGCTGTTCGGACGGTGCTCTGGAGGCTGCGGTGGCTCAAGGATCTCCGGGGCTGCTCACGACGAGGAGATAGGCGAAGGTCTCTCTCGCTTCTCTCTTCGGACTCGGTGCTCTACACTGTACACTCACTCAAAAACGCTGTCGCCTTGCTGACACGTCTGCTCTCGGTGGCTAACAAGACGGAACTGCCCGCGCACGCACGCCTACTCTCTCGGCTCGGGCCACATGACCAACGGGGGCCAATCGGGCCCGACCGTCGCCGCCGCTCCGGCAGCGAGGCAGCAGGCAAGCTCAGCCTCGTCTGCCGTCTCCCATCGCTGGCTCCACAGTATCCTCTATCTCTATTGCGCTTACGCACTCTCCGCTCTCTTCTCACTCGCACTCACGCGCTCTAAGTGACAACCTTGTCACAAATAATAAAACAACAGTTTATAATGAAAAGAAGATATTTGCCTATATTCATTAACATATATGATTAATTGATATTATATGAAGTGTAACAGCTTTTTATATCAGATATATCTTATATTATATAGTTGTAAGGTCAAAACTCAAGATTAACCTCCTCCTCCCCCTCCTCCCTCCTCCCCCTTTACTCCCCTCCTCCCCCTCCTTCCCCTCTTCTTCTTTATTTTTCCTTCCTCTCTTTTTTCATTATATTTATATTATATTTATCATTTTAATGATACGTTTTTATATATTTAAAAAATATTCCTGCTCCTCTTCACCCCTCCTCCCACCTTCTCGGTGATATTCCTCAACCCCTCCTCAGTTACCTCCTCAATTTTTATGAAATTGTAATTTTAGCTCCAGAAAAATGTGTATAAAAAATGTACAATAAATTTCTTAATCGTATAGCGATACAGTTTACGGTATATTGAATCATTAACATAGCAAAAAACGATAATAATGAAAATAAAATCAATTATATCGCTAAAGCAAATGAGTAAATAAAGTTTTGTATCGTACACAGGTAAAGAAAAGGTGAAAAATTATTTTCAAGAAATTGACTGAAAAATAAATAAATTCAATGATATCGGTAAAGCAAAAGGGTAGATTAATGAGAAAAAGTAAAAATAGAAAAATGACTCAAAAGTAAACAGATTTAATTGTATCGCTAAAGCAAAGGTGTATAAACAAAGAGGGGAAAAATAAAAAATATGGGGTTAGAATAAAATTATAATAAAAATTATAAAGAAATTTCACATGCTGTAGAAAAATGTTTAATTGATTTATCTGATTATAATGAAATATTTGGAGCAAAAGAAGTTCTTGCATCAAAAGATTTTCTACATATGTTACTAATTGTTCCATCTGGGAATCGAGTTCCTGAGACTTACTGGGAATTATAAAAAATAGGTATACTGTGACAAAATTTTAAAAGTATGTCACTAAAGCAAAATAAAAAAATTTCGGAAGATGATATCGAATTTAAATTTTGGCTTTTAAATGTAGGCAATGACAGTTTTTTACCAAAATATGATTGAGAAAGTAAAGTAACAAAAATCCGAAAAACAATTATATCAAATGAAAATATTATAGATCAAATTTTTGGATACTTAAAGATATGAAAAATCGACATTTTTATGAAAGTGTAATTTTAACTTCAAAATCGTATAACGATACAGTCCATGAAATATTTAATCATTGACATAGCAGAAAACGATAATAATGAGCATTTAGTAAATAAAATTAAAAAATGACGCAATTATCGTGTTGCTGAAAATTTTAAATTGAAATAATAGTTTTAAAATAAAATAATGGTTATAAAAAATTATTTTCTGGAATTTGACTGAAAAAATAAATCTATTCAATTATATCGTTAAATCAATTGGGTAAATGAAGTTTCATATCGTATACAGGTAAAAAAATGAGAAAAATGCAACTATTTGCAAATTATTTTCTAGAATTCGCCTGTATCGCAAAATGGGGGGTGGACGAGCGGAGCGAGTAGGGGGGGACCCCCCCCTAGTATATATATCTATATATATATATACAGGGTGATTCATTTTAATTGCCCCAGGCAAATATCTCGAAAAGTACGGGAGATGGAAAAAAACGTTAAATGTAAAAGTTGTAGGGTTCAGAGGGGGAAATTGGTATTTAAAGTTTTTCTCAACCTTGCTTTTTTCAAGATATTGGCCTACGAATTGTGTAGACAGCTTGATTTGACCTTGATGCGACTGCAGAGGTCAACTGAACCCCATGACATAACATCATGTTTGAATGTAAAATTTTCCGCTCTTTTAATTTCCGCGGTCGAAAGTTGGTGTTCTTATTTAAAAAAAACTACTTTGACTTTGAAATGACCTTGAAACTTGACCCCAAGGTCATGGTCAGGGTCACTATTGGATTTCCCCCTCTGAACCCTACAACTTTTACATTTAACGTTTTTTTCCATCTCCCGTACTTTTCGAGATATTTGCCTGGGGTAATTAAAATGAATCACCCTGTATATATATATATATATATACTAGGGGGGGTCCCCCCCTACTCGCTCCGCTCGTCCACCCCCCATTTTGTGATACAGGCGAATTCTAGAAAATAATCGTTGCATTTTTCTCATTTTTTTACCTGTATACGATATGAAACTTAATGTCGATTTTTCATATCTTTAAGTATCCAAAAATTTCATCTATAATATTTTCGTTTGTATAATTGATTTTGGGATTTTTGTTACTTTACTTTATCGATCATAGTTTGATAAAAAATTGCCATTGGCTACATTTAAAAGCCAAAATTTAAATACGATATCATTTTCCGAAATTATTTTATTTTTCTTTAATAAGATACATTTAAAATTTTGTCGCAGTATACCTATTTTTCATAATTATTTTAATATTGAGGAGGGGTTGAGGAGGGGTTCAATATTGAGGATGTTCCTGAGGAGGGGTTGAGGAATATCACTGAGGAGGGGGGAGGAGGGGGGAGGATAGTTAAAGAGGAGCAGGAATATTTTTTAAATATATGAAAAAATATCATTAAAATGATAAATATAACATAAATTAATGAAAAAAATGAAGAGAGGAAATGTTGAATGAGGAGGGGGGAGGAGGGGGGAGGAGGGTGATAATCTTTGGTTTTGACCTTATAACTATATAATATAGGGAGATATATATAAGTAAAAACCCTATTCACTTCGAAAATAAGTAAAAAAATCACATATTCTGTTTTAGAAAGCAGGAAGCGTTGCAGTCATGGCGGTTAGATCACTGCGGTAAAAGTGCAACGATTGCATATGATCTGGTAAGATGGTTCTCGATTGTTGCGTTAATGGCCATTTAGATAAGTTAGTTTTTAGGTCTTGTTGTATATAAACAGAAGAAGTGCGATTTACTTTAAGGGGGCCAGCCTGGGTTAAATTGAAAAAAATACACTTTCCAGTATAATAGGTATAACAATTGTATTCATTACTTTTTCTCCACTCCAACCTCAAATACGCATGTTTGCTCGGCTTCGCCTCGGGCTCATGTACACGCAGTGCAGCAAACTTCTACTTTCTGCCCTTGTTGTGTAATGTACTATTGATTGCTGGAACTTTTTACACTTTAACTACTCGAACAATTTAAGCTATTTATTCATTATTAAGATCCAAACAGTGTTCTTTACCTCTAGTATTGCTCCATCAAAAACATTTAAAATTTTTATTTATTTGTCCACTTGACATAACATTTATCTTAATAAAGTAACTTATATGTCACCAGATCAAGTTTAAAATACTCTTCATTACCTGCACTTTAGATGTATCGGATCACTTTTCTGAAAAAAAAATTACATAAAAAGTTATTGTAGACAATTTCGTGCAAAATATTAGTAATTGCCTAATATTCATTAAATCGTTATTTGCGAGATATTTTACACAGATTTGAGTTACCTTTGTGCTGTTATTTTATACAATTAACCTTGTATAATAATAATCAGTTTTTTATTTCTTTTATTTAAATAAATAGATGTGCCCTTATGTTATGACTTTTTTTCTATCTCCGACGAGGTTTTTATGCCAAAACAAGGAAGCAATTGAGTTACCGCGAATCCGTTGCGTTTTTATTATTGACAAAACCTTGACTATTCTTCCTTTCTCAAACTTTCTCCTTTTTATTATTGCTTTAACTTAATGCAATGTTGCAAATGTCAAAACAGTAAAATATTTACACGTAATTTAAGAAAAAAAATGTAGTCGAAAATCGCACCAATTGCAAGTATCATGTCTACAACGCCCAAAGGGGGGGCATAAGCTTAAAAATGGTTATTATGTGAATCGATAACACCCGTATATAATATCCCTCCAAAATGCGATTCAAAGGTGGAGAGAGATAGAAGGAGCAAAGAGCGTTAGTCCCGCGGTAGTCGTCGTAACTCCACCCAGCAGCTTGTTTCCCCAAAGCGAGCATTCGCTCGTGCTCTTTTCACTTGGGAGAAAAGTCGGGATTTTCGGATTACCCAGCTGTATTACCGCCGTCAATAGCCCCAGCCAGATAAAGTGAAAGCGCACGAGTCTTGCCGCGGTAAGCCCGGATTTTCCGCCTTTCATAAGATACCGTATACCCGCCGCATCACAATTGCGGAACTATTAGCGACCTCTCCCCCTCCCCTTCCTCCCTCGCTTGTTATTATTGTTAACTTATATCAGCATCTATTGACAAAGCGCAAAGTGAAGAACAACCACAGCGAAACACTATCGAATTCCACGTCCCTCAGAGGTCTCGGATCCCGCGGCCGAGCGTATATATGCGAAATACAGACCGGAGTCCCGCGAATTCCTGCGGTCGGGCATAGTTGAGCCGACATTTTTCCGGTGGCACGCGCCGTATAAATCGCTAAGAAGCACTGGGAGGGTGTACAATGTTATTCGCCGGCAGGAGCTCGCGGGGAGGGCTAATGGCCGCCGATGGAGCGGTAGCAAGGCGGAGCACCGCAGGACGGAACTTCGCCAGGCGCCGAATCTAACCACCCGCTGATAAAATATCCCCGGCAGCAGCGGTAGGATATATTAGCGCCAGGTTTGCGTTAGAAGCGCCGCGGGGCCCATGAAAATTTGCCGAGGGTATGGAGCGCGGCGATGAAGAATCGATGGGATGCATCGCGCGGTCGGTGTTTTAACGCGCGCCAGCGAAATTCGAACTCCGCGTCTAGCATCCTCCGGCGCACAGGTGGGCCGAACTAACTCGAACGGAATTCGTTATGCGCTCTAGTAGCTCAATCAATGTATATTCATATTCGTCCGTTTATCCTGGGACGCTGCAGTATATTCCTAGGATTCTAATTCAATTCTAACTTGACGTATTGATTGTACACCGCCGTAAGCGTTTGGCGAAAATCGAATTATTGGGAGGCTTGCAAAAACAAGCAGTATGTTCCAGTGTTTAGGCAGACGGCGACAAGATAAATGTCTGCACTCGATAAAAGATCAATAATTATAAATAGCAATTATTTGTTTGCAACTAATATTTCTTCGGTCTGGAGCAGATGGAAAACTGCCATATCAGATTCCAGATAGAAAAGCTGCCATCTTGGTGATCGGTTGGGAAGGTAAGATGGAATTCAAGACGGCACCTTTTTCAATCGGACTCCGAGATGGCACCTTTTCTAACTGGATTCCGAGATGGAGCCTTCTTGCTTTAGATCGACGATTTATTTGCTTCAGCAAAAGTATTTTTCTTTCAACGAAATATTAGATACAACGATTTAATATCAGTTGAAACAAGTAATTGTTACACTGCCTTACCGAAAAATTTAGGAGTTATTGTTCAAAAAATGCTTAATTTAACATGTTAAATTTTATTTTAATTTAACATATTCTGGGCAATAGCTCCCAATTTTTCCGGCAAGGTGAGAGAGATGTAAATTAAAAATCAGAATGCCAAAAATGTAATAAATTTTGCCAAACGCTCTTATATATTTTACTATACTTACAGCGAATTGTATTGTACAAATGGATGAGTACAAAAAGACCGTATCTATGCCGTGGCTTCGAAAATACCGTATTTTGGCAAAAACTTCGAAAAAACCATATTTTGGCAAAGGCTTGGAGAAGACCGTATTTCGGTCGCGGCTTCAAGATAGTTGTATTTCAACCGAGGCTTCGTATCTTCCGCATCTTTCGCAGATTCATATGTGTCCTTCTTTAAGTCCTAACCGAGATATCTTTTTTTCGAAACCTTAATCACGATCGGACCTTTTTGAAGTCTTGACTGAGATGCGACCTTCTTAAGGCCTTTGACGAAATACGTTTTTCTTCAAGCCGCAACCGAAATATATTAAGTAAAATGTGCGAACTCGAATTTTTGAATTTGGAATACAGTATAAAACTTCAAAATTGAATATAATTTAAATATAATCATAATAATTATTTATGTCGATTATTGCTATACCCTCTTTACAACAAATTGCGCTAACATTAAAAAAATTAAACTAACCTTAAAAAGCAGAATGTAAAAGAGAACGCGGAGCACACTAAATTTTGCTAGTAATCAATAAAAAGACGATGATCCCCTTTTCATCTTCTTAAACACAGTTTAGGATAAAATCCTTTCTTATCTCACCCCCGCACAATGTAAGGTGAAGTAGGAGAATAGGGTACAGTGGGTAAGTCGCTTCAAGACTGTATTTTCGTATTTTACAAACTAATGTAACTTTACAAGCGTATTTTTTTGTGGATGTTTGTACTACACGCCCGATTAAATTAAATAAAAAATTAAGCAAATTTGTGTAAACTTTACTCTTTTATTCTCGGTAGAGGAGCAGGAAAATAAAGTAAACGCGTTTGGATTTTTTTTCATTAATATAAAATTACGAGCATGACTTTTTATTAACGAATATTGCTTATGATAATATCCAAAATGAAATATTAATGCCTATTTTTTGCTGAAATATCCTAAGGCAACGAAAAGGGGAAATCTGTTCCTAACTCTTTTCTTAAATTCACAGAATGTAGATTTTTACCCAGATAAGAATATAAGATTAAATCGAATTTTATTAAATTATCAATTGAAACAGTAATGGGTATACTTTCCACTAATTTTTACAATAAAAAATTTATGATAAAAGAATAAGATTGCACATTCGTCGAAGCGCTGTCTGCCTATATACTGCTGTTTCTTCTTGTTTTACAAGTGCATCCATAATAAAGATACCGTAATCTTTCTTCCATTTGTTTTGCCACGCATTTTCCTTTTTTCCACATCCTCAGACAAAATACACTTTTATTCAAAGACTGTCTGGCTAAATACAAGCATTGCTACTTGTTTTACAAGCATATCAATAATAAAGACGCCAGCATTTCTCCTCCACTTGCCTTACCACTTTTTTTGTCCTCTAAGTACGTTGGTAAATAAAAGTTTGAAAACGCACACAAAAGACAGTTTAGAAAAAGTATATCAGCGTCAGGAAAAATAAGTAAAACCACAAGAATCTGGAACAACACAGGACTTAATTTATTGCCCGACTGAGTTCTTAGTTATATAAACTTGAGTTTAAATACAGTTGAAGAGAACGAGGGAATTACGAGAAATAACGAAGCTTCCCGAAGAATCAGCATTTAGATGGGATATTAAGCTGCGGGAAGCGGCAAAGTTTCCTTAATATCTTGTCGCGCAATAGCCCGGACTCCCTCGGCCTAGCGCGTGCGCCCTTCTTCAAGCGTGCCATAGTTTTCACCTTATGCTGCAAATTAAAACGATTATTTTCTCCAACGCTTTGATTCCCCTAGAAATTATAAATTCAAGGTCGATTCATTCATCGCCTGCAAGGAATAAAATTTAGCAAATGCATTAAGGCGAGTTTATTAAAAATTAGGGCAAAATATTCGAAATTTAGATCTCAAAATGTAAAAAAAAAATAATAAAGTCGATTTTTTAATTTTGTATGGACACGATTACTGATAATATATCTCTTAACTCTAGAATAACGTTTACATTGCTCGTACTAATACGTTTGGAATTTCAGTAATAATCTTTGAATATAAGCGAACAAAAAGTCTCTCTGATATCCTTGACAACGCAGTGGCTAAACTTATTAAACTTTATACTGATCGTATTAGTGATTGATCAGATTTGAAGATACAATAAGAATTTTGTGAAATTTTTCATTTATTTCTTAAAAAAACTCATCATTTACACGAACTCCATAGGTTGTTAATTTCACATACTTTTTATCTTGCTAAATAGTAAAAAAAGAAATTTCAGAGCAGATATTAAAATATTCTGACTTAAAGTAAAGTTAACTAAAGCTATTTTATTGAAAAAATAAAATTGTTGCTCTGCCATAACTACAGGTCTCATCGGTGCATGGATTTTTAAGAGTGTGGGCTTAAATTGTTAGTAATTTATGTGATTCTAGTCTGCAGAATTGTAGATCATGAAAATATTTGATTAAGTAGTTGAAATAATTCAATAACTCAATAAATGTTACATTTATTAAAAATGAAGAATTTAAAGTAGTTTTAGAATTTTTTCAACTGCTTAATCAAATCATTTCAAATTCTACAACTCTTCAGTCCAGAATGACATAAATTATGAACAATTAAGCCTAGTCTCATCAAAACACATGCACAGATGGGACCTGTAGGTTACTGGCAGATGAAGTTTTTAAATACAAGCATAGCGTAACATGAAATTAATTTAGACTCATTTTGTAAGCAATTGCATAGATTTATATACAATATTAAATAACAGTCAATTTAGATTATTATTTTTATCCTGATTTTATTTAAAAAAAATGTATAAATCCCCCCTAATTATTGTACGGAAACGTTTTTAAAGACTATGGTACACAACGCAGTCAAATGTGGCGAATAATAATCATTTTAAATTAGGCTTGGACGGATCGACCGCCCCCTGCTTTAATCGCGTGGCCTTTTAAATCTTCTCGTCACTGTCCTACAAAAGCTCTTAATCTAGTTTAAAGACCAAGCTTTCTCCATTCTCCATATTAAAGCACTTACATTAATTCAATAAAATTTTGATTAAAACAATCTTTTATTCTTAGTACACTAGTATAAGAAGTTTGGTTAATGCTAAATTGGAGCAATTATTTGAATATTGAATTGGAATATAATTTTTTTTGCTTAAAACGATCAATTAACGTAAAATAGGTCAACTGAATTAGCTAATGATAATCAAATACCGATATTCTTTGTTTTTTTATTTATTTTGTTTTCTTTCCGTTAAAGTGCACATGTAATGGATGTAAATGCGGAAATAATTCGAACAGCACGAGATTAAATGATAGACGATTCGAATCAGTCGTAACGGACGAGGACCGGAATTGGATAAAAGAGAGAAAGAAACTTTTCTTGCGACAAATTAATTCGAAGTGAACTTTTTCTTTTTTATTATTATAGAAAATAAAACAATACTGGACCTTTTCCTTAGATGAGCAAAATACAAAAAGCCTTGCGCAATTCTAACGACTCGTTTTATAAGTGACCCCCACCGCACAGGCCATCAATGTCACAGTCCTTCGCTGAACTATGATAAGGATTGTTTCTTTTGGTGCGTGGCGTTGGAACCCCTTATGAGGTTTTTATAAGCTTTTTAAAATATTTTTATAAAAATTAAATATTGTTGTTTTAAGAAATTAAATATTTATTTTATTTATTTAGTGTGTATTTATTTAAAGTTTATTATTTCAACAATACATAACTAATTAATTTATTTTTTTCTTTTTTAATTAACAGTTCATTAGCTCTAATGGTGTGAGTCTTTTCAACTTTTTGTCGGCTAAGGCTGGCTATTATACTTTTATAATTCAGAGAATTTAGGCGATAACATTAAAAAACAAGGTAAGCGTTTTCATCAAGATTTAGAAAATGCTAAACGGAGCTGGCAAGTAAAATATAATATAACATGATGATTGACTACCGTTGGCTACTGAAGTGAGATACCGAAGATGGCAGTAATTCAAAAAGGATTAAGATAAAAGAGAACGAAGATAAAAGAGAATGTTACAGACGAAAGAAGGAGTAAATAGTTTTTATAATTACAACCATTTTATAGTTTGAAAATTCTGCGGTTTTGAAAGCTACTAGGTTTAGTGGTTCTTTTAGCCCGAATGGTTTTTCTCAATTTGACCTAGAAATGACTTATATTCTGTCGTGATGGGGTTAAATGAACAACGGATTCGAATTCAGCGACCCAAAAAAACTTATAAGTATGGTGATTTTCTCTACTGAAAACATTTCTGTCGAATTTAATCTTCACATGACCTTGATCCTAACGTAATGGGGTCAAACTAATCCGGGATTCGGATTCAGCGACCCAAAAAACATCAGAATAAGGTACTGCGATCTCGAGATCAGATCACTTTTGTTAGTGTACCGGTGTAATTTATGTAATTTAATGATTCATGCACAACATTTTTAACTGTGTACAAACTGGCGAAAAATATGAATCTCAATAGATTATCAATAATATATTATGCATTTTCCATAGCATTGTAAGTTATGGAATTATAGCATCAGAGGAGCATATAAGAATACGTTATTCCTAATACAAAATGTTCTGGAAAATATATACTGTTTAAAAAAACAGACTGATATACTCTCTTAAGGGGGCCAGCCTGGGTTAAATGGAAAAAATACACTTTTCATGCACTTTTTATGCATCCCTTTTGAATCCTAGAACTTTTTACACTTTAAGTACTCATATAATTGGAGCTATTTATTCACTATTAGGGCCCAAAAAGTGTTCTTTATCTCTACTATTGTTCCATGAAAAATATCTTAAAGATTTATTTATTTGTCCACTTGACATAACATTTTTCTTAATATAGTAACTTATATGTCACCAGGCCAGGTTTAAAATACTCTTCATTACCTGCACTTTAGATGTATCGGATCACTTTTCTGAAAAAAAAATACATAAAAAGTTATTGTAGACATTTTCGTGCAAAATATTATTTTTAAGCCTAAAATTTTGCACTTAAACGTCTACAATAATTTTTTTCTTATTTTTTTTCAGAAAAGTAATCCGTCACTTCTGAGGTGCAACTTATGAAAAGTAATTTAAGCTTGGTCTGGTGTCATATAAGTCATCGTACTAGAAAAAAACCTATGGTAAGTGGACAAATAAATAAATCTTTAAGATATTTTTCATGGAACAATAGTAGAGATAAAGAACACTTTTTGGGCCCTAATAGTGAATAAATAGCTTCAATTATATGAGAACTTAAAGTGTAAAAAGTTCTAGGATTCATAAGTGATGCATAAAATCTTCATAGCTATTATACTGAAAAGTGTATTTTTTCCATTTAACCCAGGCTGGCTCCCTTAAAAAAGTGATTTTACCTAAAAGTAGAAAAATTGTTAGTGAAAATAATAGTTCAATAAAAGTAATAAAAATATTCAATCAATTGCCAAATGAAACGAAAAATCTAGATATAGAGAAAACATCGGCACACAATATAATAAATGGATCAGAGAAAATATATAGGTGCAATCTGTCAAGAAAGATGTCAGTTTGAAATGTCTTGTAAAGAACGTAATTTTCCAAAAGTAAATAAAATAAAGAAGTACTTTTGTTAAGTATTTTGCATGTAATCATACAGAAATTAAAACAGTCTAGTTTAATTTTTAGACTTCTATGGAAATGAAGATATTTTATTAGAGTTAAGTTAAATTTAAAATAGCTGTAAGTCTGAGGAGGGTACAGGAAGTGTACAAGAATTTGTTTTTCTCTACTGGAATCTTAGTTATGTGTTACTCTGGATTTCAATAAATAAATAAAACAAGATAAAATGTGTCAGACTGTTCACTTTATTTACTTATTTGAAATGCTCGTAATCTGTTATAATAAAATATAATGATGCAATGCTACATAATTAGAGAACCCTCAACTTCACAGATAAATTAATAATACAAGTGGCTCTGCCATCCATTAGTGGAACATTACAATAAGTTCACAGTCATTAATGCACATAAAAAAGTAAATTCTTCTTAAAAAAATAATTGTAGCGAACTCTAAATAATTCCTCTCTTAAAAAAAAAGAAGTGCAGAACATCCTTATACAGCAAGAGAAATAGAGGGATAAAGTAAGCTTAGCCTTCCTACATTCGAATTAAATATCATGATTGAACGTAAAAAGGAGTTTTCTCCACTGTTAAGGAAGACTAATTCTTCTCTCGGAAAACCAAGCCACCCATCATACCCGAAGAGAAATTCCTCTTTGTTTTCGAACAAATGTGCGCGGCGAGCTTAAGTATCAGTCGAATAGGCTCAATAACTATGGTTCATCCGCGGCGAATCGTTTTACGAACGATTTTGTTGGATCATTAACATTGATTACGCGTAGAAAAATATTTTCGCGCGAGGACATTACAGCAAAGCTCGTATTAACGAGAAAGCGGCTTGTGCGCGGAAAAAGGCAACCCTTTTACCGATAGCCAGCATCGATATTTAACTGCTCGATTACTTATTTAACAGCGGGGAAAATTTTGCAGTACAGTTAAGCGAAATGATTCCCGTAAGGATCTAAACGAGCGTAAAACTCCAATTTATCGTTTGCGAGTGAAAGAATTATAAGGAACAAACTGCAAACAGCATTTTTTTTAACCGTAGCTTTGCACGATCGTTACATATCGTAAAGTACAAGTGCGCAGCAAAAACTTTTTTTAAATAAAATTTATATAAAATATGTAGTATATTATATATAATAACATTGGTATCAAATATTTAATATGTTTGCAAAGGCAATGCATGAAATTAAATTAAAAATTTTCGAATTTTTCTGTTTAAAAAATAACTACTTCTTTTATTACAATGTATTTCGCGGAAAGGAAAATGCAAATCTGCATATTTGTTTTATTCATAATGTGTTTTTTTTTATAACTGATTAATACTTTTGTTTACATCAACTGGCAAAAAGGTAAGCCGGAACTCGAACGTTCGTTGTGTATTTATACATTCGTTAAAAAGATCAACTGTGAAGAGCTACATAAAAAGTTATTCATTTTTACAAAAAATAAATATTGATTAATACTCATCCGCCTTTTAAAAATATCCTTTAAAATATTTTTTAAGACGATTTTACGTATTCCGTGCAGGAATTTTACTCTAAACTAATACGTATTACATACTGTTAAAAGTAAAAAGTAAAAAAGTAAAAAAATTACATAATTATGAAAAATATGTGATTAGTGTATATCAAATATATTATTTAAATTATAAATAAAGAAAAAAGAAGGAAAAGGAGATAATCTTACTTTCGCGTTTTTTTTTATATCTTTATTTTATTCTAATATGACGATGATTTTTTCAAATGTACAATTTTATAAAATCATCAATTGAAATCAATCATTTTATAGGTCATTTTTTCAATGTATAGGAATAATAATGTACGTTAATCGCAGCATGCGTCTGACTATATACTGGCATTACTACTTCTCTTTCAAGCGCACCTCTAATAAAGATATTACCATCTATCCCGTACATATCACACTTCTAAATGTTTTATTCTACTTCAGTAGACAAAGTGTAAACAAATAAACATGAAAGATTATTAATGATGCAAAATTATCAAAGTGCGCGCCTGGCTACACACTGATTTTACTACTTATTTTCAAAGCGCGCATCAATAACTCTCATTGTATTATTCAAAAGTTTTCGCAATCCTAAAACAAAATTTTTGTTTTTCATCTGAACCAGGCTTTTTAACCAATCTCTTATTTATTTATTTAATCAAAGTACATAAAAAAATTACAAAAGTAATTATTGCACAATATTGCGTTACCATGATGTAATCCGGGGTGTGACAAAAATTTCCTGCGTTCTGTTCTGGCTCTATATAATAACTGTGGCTAAAACTAACTTAAAACTACATACATATATATACATATATATATATACATTTAAATTTCAAGACCAGATTGAGTTGCGACCCTCGATGAAATTGCTACCTTAAAAGAGGATTTTATTGTCCTTCGCGTCCATCCCAACTTCACGGTAATCTCGCGTCCTGTCCGCACGCCGTTATAACGGGTGATAACAGAAATCCCGTATTTTAAGATCTTTCGCGGTCCGTAAACTCGCTGCAGGTGCTCGTTAAGCGAAAGCTTGATCATTCGATTGTACACAATCGCCTTTTGGACGAGACTCTGCAGCTATAATTTATCAGTACCATCGATTTTTCACAGCTTTTGCAGAATAACCGTAAAATTGACGATTTCATATCAATTCACTTAAACGTTAACATTTGTTGAATAAACAATCTAAACTAATTTGTCTGTTTAGACGTAAATAAAATACTTCATCCCTGGTAGAAAAGTTAGCTACCGAGTTAGCTTGGTTAATAACAATAAACTAATATTGGTAGCAACAAATACACTTGGCGTTAACGGATCGTAAGCTACTACCCTATTGACAGGGTCTTATAAAACTCCACAAAATAGTGCAAAAACCGCATAAAACTTGATAAATAATTTATCGGATTTTATAAAATTTGTACATTTTTATAGTATTTTATAAGATAGTTTCCACGGGATAATAAACTTACGGAATGCCTACGCCATTAAACAATATAAATAACAATTGTTGACCCTTTTTTAATAATATATATGCTTAAAACTACATGATTTAACAAAATATTTTTGATAATCGAAATTTAACTCCTTGATAATGAATATAAATCTACTTGTGTTATTATGATTTAGCATGAGAATTGTTATCATAGGTCATGTTTATGAGGTTAGGCGCTCTATCGCAGGATATACACGTGTGTAGCGTTAGTACAGTATCTGAGGCTACGGTTTCGATCAAATCAAAATTAAAACAAATTTATATAATTAATAGCTGTTTTCTATACATTGCCATAGAAAATAAGTTTGATTTTAATAATTTTTAATAAAATCTTTAATAATATTTAACACCTGAATTAGCTTGTATAGAGCTATCGTACGTTTAAAAACAGTAGCACCAGTAGTTACGCGTAAACTACTTTTATTAGCTTACGATAGCTAATTCGTCACCAATACCTAATTCGTAGCTAAGAATTAGTTGGCTTTTCTACCAGGAATGTGAAAAAAGTAAAATTTTTAAAATAATAATTTGCTAAAGCTTGCTCTCTCTTTCTCTCGTATTTTTTAATGTATTTGAAGGATACATATACCTTCTCGAAAATTATTCTGCATCTCATTTTCGGAACCCGATCGGTATAATTTTAATGCAGCTTGTTTTCTTTTTGTGTAAAAAAATTTTTACAGCACATATTTTTCTTTTATGGGAAAAAATTCATTCGAAACAAGAATGCTGTGAATTATTCATCACACTTGAATTAGGAGTAAGATGTGAAGGGTAAAGCCACCTCTGGAACAACACCAGAGAAGATAATGTGATCTTATGCGACTTGACAGCCTTTGCTGCAGCCGCTGTTTCTGCTGCTGCTATCGTGTACGGTTCATAATCATATTTATGTATGATTCGGTATTAACTTTGAAATTATATTCAAAGTATTGTATTGCGGGTATATATTTTTAAAAATAAATATATACAAAAAGTAAGTACAAAATTATTCATTGTATCAGGCGTTGATAAATGTTGACAAAAGAAATTTGATAAAAATCTGATAACAATTAAATTCATTTATAAAGTCCTAAATTGAAAACGGAAAATTTGATCTCAGTACTAATATTGACGGATAACTTTATTTCGATCTCTTTTAGCTTTCGTGCTTAACAATTTTATGAAGAAAATCCCTCGATAAATCAAGGGAAAAAATTCTTTCATCGAGTAACGATACTTTTTACGGATTTTACAGCTGCGCGTATTCAATTGTAACTAAACACAAAAAGAAAAATTTCACCACAATTCTTTTAATAATCGTAAACGAATAGGTAAATAAAAAACTATTCGAGAATGTAAAAGAGCTGATTTTTCCATGTTAAACGATTAATATACGAAATACGTTTCAAAACTCTGGTAAAGAAAGCTTTTCTAAAATTTTATTAAATCCATTAACTTAGGAAACTTCTGTTGTTATTCTTGTATTTGTTATTATTACCATTATGCATTCTTTTATTTGTTATTATTACCACATTTATAAATGGATGCAATATCCGTAAGCTATAATAAAATAAAAAAATAATAAATAGTTTGTATACAATAAATAAAAATGTATCGATATCAATTGCTTTTTCATCGTGCACAGTACACCTCAATAGAAGTATAATATCCATAAAATTTAACAAGATACTATTTTTCATCGTTTTATAATAGACTTTT
The DNA here is from genome assembly GCA_018906775.1 of Sycophila sp. Sp_5. Lineage (NCBI taxonomy): Eukaryota > Metazoa > Arthropoda > Insecta > Hymenoptera > Eurytomidae > Sycophila > Sycophila sp. Sp_5. The sequence goes on from JACCID010000159.1 coordinate 129,547, forward strand.
AAAGATTATTTTTCCCTTTTAATCTTTAATTGATCCAAATCAAGAACTAAGAAAAAAAAGTACGTCGCATATTATAAGATTTATCTCGAAGTGAACGCGGAAGTTGATTATTCTATAAAAATCACGTCAATCTCGAAATCCTGAATTTATAACTCTAAGAAATAAAAAAAGATTTAGTTATTATTAACAGAAGAGGCGATGGGATAAACACAATAAAAAATCAAAGAGAAAACGATCAACCTCTAATTGAAACCGGAAGAATGATTAATTCTCGAGCATCGTCCACGCTTTTATCCGAGCGCATCTATAAGCAAGCTACGGAGTAGGTTGATTTTCTTCCTCAGCCGACGTTCGCGGAATGCGCAAAGAGCCAGGGGCGCGATACTCGCAAGACAAGCCGCAACAAAAAAAGGAAAACGGGAAAAAACGACGAAGCAGAGAATAAGAGCACCTGGAAAGTCGATCAGGTTTCGTGCAGCTCGCCGTTTCCTTGTTTATTCGGTCGTGTTCGCGCGCTGCCCCTCTGCGAATTAATTTACCTGCGGCGCGAAATCGCGATCCTCGGAGCACGCGGCCAGAGCTCGACGATCGTGGCGATGGCATCGTGGCGAGTGTACCTTCGTGAAGGCGATTATACGTTACTCGGCGCGGCAGTTGTAAACACTTATCCCGGAATACTACCAGTACTTCGAACCCAAGATTTTATTGAAACTATAGAGTGTAAATGAGCTGTGTGTACGTGATTTTTTGTTTACGAAAAACGAATATAACAAACTTAAAAACAAATATTATTTTAATAAATTGAAAAGAAACAAAAAGATTAAAATTACACTGGCACACAAAAAAGTGGTTTGTACAAGAAATCAGACCTATGTACCTTTATGTATTTTAACGCGCTGAAACTGACTCCAGTTTTACTCGTACGCCACAAAAAATTTTTATATCGTGAAAAATCGTAACAAAACGGACTCTGGAGTCAGATTCAGCGCATCAAAATATACAAAAATCTTATGTGATACATTAATAAAGAAAATTATTGCTATTATAACCTACACTTCTAAATGCGCTTTTATTTTTATTCGCAATTTTCCACAATTATCCATGATTTAAAAAAAGTTAGAAAGGTGTACAGGCAAAACGGATTCCGTTCTCAACTTCAGTGCATCAAAATACGTAAATAGATCTGCTTTTTGTACGGACCACTTTTTTTTGTGTGTCAGTATTTATGTTTGAGAAAGTTAAGTACCAATTATTCGCAACGGTTTTTCTGCGTTTAAAGTAAAAGAAGCCAACATTTTTAACTCTATCCGTAAGTGTTAATTTCTTTCACTTACGTGGTTAAAAATATCTTTTTGCAGGAAAAGCGTTAGAACTTTTACTTGAACTTATGACGGTATCGGTAAAGCTTTATAATTGTAATGTTAACATCAAAAGCTGCGTAAAAATTATGAGAATTTTTCTTATAAAATTTACGGATCTTTTTTCGTAAAAATTTGAGAGCTTTTATCGTAAAAAATTGCGGAGCTTTTCCTGTAAATAACAAAGCTTTGACAATCGGCCAAAGTTGAAGTAAAAATTGCAGTAATTATTTTCTCGTAAAAAATTCCAATGCTTGCATTTTCGTCTTATAATTAAGGTCTTTAAGGTAATATTCTTATGACAAACTTAACCATAGTATTTATGAAAAAAATTCTCAATGTTTGAAAATACATCTCCAGCCTCAGTAAGCTCCACAGTCCTAATGATATTTTGAGTACATTGTATTTGTTGTTTTACTATATCTAAATCGTTTTTTTTTAATTGAATTTCCAATTGTACTATGATAATAATCATTATTATTATTATACATATTTTATTTATTTTTTATTGTCATGTAATTTCTAAATAAGCTTGCAGCGATTCGCCAATCAGACTGCTCGCTCCTCGCAGAGCATTCACGAGCAGCCTTGATGGGAACGCGTCGCAACTCCTTCTTAGTCGCGACGCGATTTGAATTTCATTTTCTTGCGTCGGCCCATTGATTTTGGGGCGGCGAGATTTTATGCACGGCACCGCTGTGGCGAGTGCTGGCGGGACTCTCTCAGCGAGTTTTACGACGGAAAGCTTAGCTTTTAACGATTGCTCGTTACTGACCAGAACTTATTCATTCAAGCTTTATATATTAGCCAGATAGAACTTGTCCCGTAAATCAATGCCCGCTCTGGAAATTTATGCTTCTTGATAATTACTTTAGATAATTAAGTGTATTGATCTCTTTGAAATTATAAAGCTACCGAGTATTTTCTTCTTTATCCGCCCGATAGTTCGAGTGCTTTTAACATTTTATTTTTTAAGTAAGCTTAATTTTTCAACGAGGGAACAACGTGCATTGAAAATTTAATGAGAATTTCGATACACTTTTATTAAGGTAAAAATCCATTTTACTCCGGGGGGCAAGGAGGTCGTGAATGCTGTTGTGAAAATAAGGGTCATTTAACAAATTTTTATGAGATATTATTAAGACCGTAGCTGATTAATTAAATTTCAGCTTATAATCAGATTAATTCGAATTTCATACACAAAATTACATCGATCGAATTAAAATCCACTTATCCATTAATAAGACAAGAATCTAATAGCTTAGTAACATTTAAATTGCATTTACGTTTTAAAACTCCATTTGAAAATAACATAAAAATATATTCTACATTTTATTTTAAATTTTATTAATATTAAATCTTTACACCACTTCTTTTTATTTTAAAAACTCGCAAAACAATAAGCTTAAAAAATTAAAAAGGATTGAATAGCCGACAATGACTGCCATAAGTTGAAAAAAGGGAAAATCTCAGAAGATTCTCAATACGAAATCCTTCGTAATAAGAAAGTCTTATTGTAAGGGTTTGAAATTGGCACGTTCTTCCTCATTCCTCCTGGAGGAAGAGGCGTAAAAAAAGACCCACCCCCTGTCCTCCGTCCAACGAGGCACATTCTTTCAGGGCCACGCGGAGATTCCTTCTGCCATTTCTCCTTGTAGGTACACACGCCGCCGAGGCATGCATAATGGGGCCGACGTCGGTGGCTCGAAAATGAATAGATTCCGGACGGAGATTAAAAAGCGCTGACGTCCCAAATCCGGCAGCCGAAGGAGTCGCGCCCAGGGCCCGGCCTCGGCTCGCAGCCCCACCCCCTCCCTATTCCAGCTAAGAGGAAATAGATGCACGTCCGCGGGAATTATATTGCAAACGTACGAGCTTTCGCCTTTCAGCCCGCGGAGCTCGGCCTCGAGTGCGAGTTAAAAGAGGCCGGGGGAGGTGAGGCGGGTGGTCGGACGCTCGAAACGACTATACGCTCGTAAAAGCTACTCGAAGGTGCTAGGCACGAGTTTCGAGGGGATTTTAAGTGCGTTCGTAAAAGCGTCGATATTGCGCTTATTGCGCCCTCTTACGCCCTCGCCTATACTCATTTTTTTCTCCTCATACGGTGAACCGCGCGCGTGCGCATATTTATATTTTGATGCGCCATGCGCTAATTGAGATTTTACTCACTAAATTCTTAAAATCGTGCCTTTGCTCATGTTGCCTAAAAGTCCCTTTTCAGCCTAGCGGGACGAAACATAGCCTTTCCTTCCGGCGTCCGATCGAAAAGGTTACGATTTTGGTCTCGCTAGGTCGATATAGTATAGTACATAACAAGGAAGGTAAAATAGAAATGGTCACAGATCCCACGTAAATTGGCACCCGAGCCGAAGACGAGGCATTCTTTTTTACTTCCCATGTTGCGTATACTATTTTTCGGCCTAGCGAGGACGAAATCGTAACCTTTTCGATCGGGTGCTGGGAGGAAAGAGTATGGTTTCGTCCCGCTAGGATCACACGTTTGTCTATTTACGTGCGATCTGGGGCCATTCTTATTTTACTTCCCTTGTCACATAATATCGTCGGTCTGGAGCAAAACGGTGCCATCTCGGACTGTTTACACGCGGAGTCTGAGATGATACCTTTTCAAACCGGACTCCGAGATTGCAGACCGACGATGTACTATTTGGCGTAAAAATTGATTCTCGAAGTCGTGTAATTATCACTTTTTCGCACTTGTATCGAAATTAGTATATTATAACACTGGTGCGGACGATAATTATTTAGCTCGCTTCACTCGAGTGCAATACATCACACGGATTATATAATTACTTCTGCACTAGTCTCATATGATATTTTATAGCACGAGAGCCGAAAATTGGCATTAAAGTTACCACTTTGAGGTTAGAGAGCTATAAACTACAATTTCAACACTCCGCGTAAAAAGTTCCCCTATTGAAAAATCTTACGTAAATTCTTATGTGAGATCTTATGCCAAAATCTGATCTGAAATTTTCCTATTTATAAGGGACTAAACACCGTGCAAAATGTGAATAAACTCGTTATTAAGAAAATTCTAAGTCCCATCGAAAACAATTTTTTTAATAACGAGTTTATCCACATTTTGCACGGTATTTAGTTCCTTGTAAATAGAAAATTTTGAGATCAGATTTTGGCATAAGATCTCACGTAAAATTTTTCAATAGGGACATTTTTCTACGTGCTCAAAATTGAGCTTTTTACACTTTCTATCAAAAAGTGCTGTATGTACAATGCGTATATTCGGAAAAGAGATCCACAACACCTGAACCTTTACTTTCCAAAATAAATTCCGCAAGACGAAAATCGTTTTTCCCGGACTCGTAGTGAAATGTATTATTTTTACACTAATATACAAAACGGATTTTTCAAATAGAATACGAATAGTACTAGTATACTAAGTGTGACCTTTTTACACTCGCTTCGCTCGTGCAAACCTCCTACGAGGTTTAAAATCACTTCCCCGCACATGTATCTCGCACCGTCGTTTGGTAGGCAAAGAAACAACTTTGCGTACAAATGATAGAAAACGTACTATTCTCACACTAGTAACGTAACGTACTAATTCTCGCTCTAGTATGAAAATACTCTATACTCCGCGCCCTTTCCCCATTGCACTTCAGTTTTAGGCACCTGCCACCGAGTGTGGGCCAACTATTTAAAGTTAAAGTTAAAAGGAGCGTCTTCGCGTTTGAATTAAAGGGCCCCTACGGTTGTATTTACGAGTCGCGCGGGCCGAATCCATGCCGCGACCGGCGCCGGTAATAATTTAGGGCGAGTTCGCGGAGAGCCCACCGCAGAAACTTGCCACTTCCTGCGCGGCGCTTCCGTGGCCGCTGCCAGCCCCCGAGTCCTTTTTGACCAGGCGCCGCCGCCGCGTATTATTCAGACAAGCTGTACGTCCTCTTGAAATTTCCATCGCGTCTCGCCTATCGCCGACCGCACGCCGATGCCAACTACCTATATCGCGCATAACGTTCGACGGACATCACGTCTTTCCCTTTTTCTCCGACCCGCCGCTCGGTTAAACTTTTTTTCGCGCCTTTTGCAAAGCTTAAAAAGTTATGCAAATACAAAAGGGGCGGAGGGGCGAATACAAGGAGGGATGGGTTCAGCGGTCGGGGTGGGGGGATATGTGTAAAAGCTATTGTGCGGGCGGCGAGTGTTCCGTTCCAGTGACACTCTAAAAGTTTTCCCATTTCCCGCATGTACAATGACAAGTCGGAAATTCGAACTGTTCCACAAGAGCTATCACAGCGCTGTTTGTTGTTGGCGTCGGTTTCGAATCGCTTCGGATTTTTTGCGCCCCGCGCGCACTGCCTTTGATAAATAAAGATTTCATCGGATACTTTACGTTTATCCGGCTTTAAAAAGAGTGCCCGGTAACCTGGATCGCGCCGGCGACTTAAAGGTGCACACTCCAGCGGCCAAGAGGCGGGGATATGATTTAGCAACTCGACGGGGCTTGGCGGGGCAAACAAAATTTAGTCTTTTACGTCGACCGTCCGCATTTAACGGGCCGCTCCCGCGGTGAAAAATTCATGTTTGCCGCGGCATAAATTTTTCAGGCCACGTATATATTTATGCAGGTACGGTTATACACCTTGGCAAACGGCAGCCGCGCGTACCTCGACCACGACGGCTCGAATTTGTCAGATTTATCTGCTTGTCAACGTCATTTCTTCCCAATTTATTTTCGCGACGAGACGCGCGAAATCCTAGCCGCCGGCCTAACGAGGCAGAGACAGAGGTGGACGCGCCATTAGACGGCCTCCGAGCCTTTAAGGAATAAAGTTACGATCCGCGCGATAAGAGGGAGCTTGATTAAAAATGACGAAGCACGACGGAACGGCCCCACGGCCGAGTATAAAATCCTGAGGTCGCGGGCGAGAAAAAAGTTCCGAGGAATTCGCGAGGGAGGGGAGCGCCCGGGGCGAATTTCATCGGGGATTCCTGTCGACCCGGTGCACTGGCTGCTCACCGCCGTGGTATCGTAAACTTCGCGGGGCACGAAAATAATGTCCCGACATTGGCGCGCGTCATCCCTCTTCGGTATAATGTCGTCACTAGCGTAAACCCTGGGAGCCGGTCGCCCCTATAGCTCATCATTTCTCGGTCGGTCGGTCGGCGCGCGCGCCCCGCCGGCGCTCAATATTAAACCGCCGCTTCTCTTGTGAATTATTGGCCGGGCGGCCGTCGCTCCTCCCGTCATCGGCTCGTTTTTCAATTACCATTCACCTTGCCGGCTGTTTAACGCATTTGTCAAAAATTTTAATTAGTTCTTTTTGCGTTTATAACTTCCGATTCACACGCTCGTTTTTCTTTTTTTACGAGGGATGTATTTCTCGATGTTCGAGCGTGCGAAACTGTATATGTGGATCCTGATTAAGGATTCTATGGAAACTTTGAATAAAATATGATGAAAAGTCAAAAGATTAGAGTCTAACGTACACCCCTAAAATATCGCATTTCGTTCTTGACGATAACAATGGCTTTCATATAAAACTCTAGAGACTTCATCAAAAAAGCAATGTAGAAAAAATTACCCATAATGGGAGTGTTATTACATGAAAAGAAATTATGATTTAAAACATTATATACAATTAATGATCGATAAACTATATGCTAATGCATTTTAATTTTATTTTAATGAGGATTTTCATGTTAGTATTACACTGTAAATCCTAATGAATAAAATGAGGACAAATGTTAGTAAAACGGCCTTTTTTACTTTATAATGATTATAGCAATCATTTTATCAATTGCCTGATAAAAATAGAATTGTATTCTTCATAAATAATGATTTATTAATTTTACTGTTTGGATAAAGATTAAAACTTACATTTTCTACTTCTAAAAATGGATGTTAAGGTTGTATTTTGCAGCTTCGTATAGGAAAAGTATAAATTTAAGTTTAATCTTTACCTAAAGAGTAAAATAAATAAATCATTACTTATAGAGAATAAAATTCTTCTATTTACCGTACAACTAATAAAACGATTGTTTTAATCATTATAATGTATAAAAGGCCCTTTTATTAAATTTATCCCTGATTTCCTCTTTAGGGTTTAGAGTGAATTTAATTGTACAACCGTTTTAAAGCATAATAGAACTTTTTTAAGTAAAGCGGGTCCAAATTACAGATGTTTTTCATTGCAAATAAAAGATGGAACTTTTATTTACAATGTGAATAAGATATCTAAAATTTCTGAGGGTAGCGTTGTTAGCAAATAATGAAATACCAAATTTTATAGAGAAAAATAGCTTGAAAGTACACAAGTTAATTAAATAATTAAAACACTTTAAAAATACGTTTTTCATGGTAGACAAAATAGCGTTAAATATAGAAGAAACAAAATGTAAAAAATGTAATAATAATTTCAAGCAAAAAACTTACGTAAATGTTAAAATTTTCTTAAAAAAAATATTAAAATAGCTCTAAAATGGAAATTAATGGGTAGAAATTCCTAAAATTTTCAAGCGGGCTATGAACAACTGAATTAAACTTGTATACAAAATTCGGATAGAATCCATCCCACCGTTGAAAACTAGTTACGGGATATCCAGATACATGCATGCATATAGATATTTGTTAGAAACTATTTTTGGATTCTTTGACATATTTAAGAAAAATATTATAAAGGTTTCTCTGTGAAAAAGCCAAAAATTAATTTTTTTAATTAATCTTTTCAAGGTATATGAGGAAATCTACAAATTAAAACACCTGAGACGGTTCACCAAAAAATAAGAGTCTGGGCAAAATTCTGGTCAAATTTTTTCTCTTTTTATGGGTCATACAATACATGAAAAAATCTCGAACGCACAATTTCGAAATAGCTATTTTTTATTTGCAAATCAAGTTTTTAAATACAAATTTCAAAAAATTAATTTTTTCATTATCCGAAAATGAAATTATTACTCAGGTGTATGTCCATATGTATGATTGCACTGACATTTCAAAGTATATTAATAAGAACAAACAATAATAATAAGAAATAATAATAACGAATAATAAAATAATTGTTAAACAGTGTACGTTACGCTTTTTTCAATCGAGATACTTATTTCATTATAATATTTTTATTAATACAAAGGGTATTTTTTCTCTTAGAATCCTTTTGGGGGCAGTGGTTTTGCATAAAATTTGTGTAGGATACACGTTTTGAATGTCTTGTCTTTTAGACTAAGAACTAATTTTGCCATTTCTGCTAAAAAACTTAATCACTAGGGAACTATCTTTTTCTCAATTTTTTGTATTTCGTCAGGATACCATTTATCATATATTACAACAACCCAATCACCAAACATTTGATGAACACTCGATGCTATTTTAGTTGAAGAAGAGAATTTTAATGCTTCAATCAATGATCTAATACTTAAAATGTTAGAAACAATCCGAAGAACACGAAGTGTTCATCAAATAGTATGGGATCATTTGTTTAAGGATAGTTTGTCTTTTCGAAACTTATCTTGCACCTTATGTTATTTCACCTTTCCTTACGAGCATTATACAATAGGCAAAAATGAAATTTATAATTCAAATAATTAAACTTTTATTTATAATATTATATTATTATATATAAACTATACAAATCTGTTAATAATTTTAAAGTTGGTGATTGGATTGTTGTAATACATGAAAAATGATACCCCGCAAAATAAGTATTAATAAAAAAATTATAATGAGAAAATATTTCGTTAAAGGTGCAAGGTTACCCCGTAAAGATCGAAAAAAAATGTTGACTAAATTGCGAAGCTTGGTCAAGTATTCGCAAAAATTAGTGACATTCCTACAAAGATTTCCCGTTTTATAAAACATTTTTTTTTGCATAATTTTTTCATCCTTCAACCCCGTAAAAATTTATGAAAACTTTCTTTCCATCTAAAAATATGCTCAACTGACAGTAACTGATGCGAAAAGTAGAAACTCGTTACCTAGAAAAGTTATTTAGATACTTTTACGAAAAGCTGATACGAACAGTATCATTTGTTTTTAATATAATTACTTGCAATAGCACATAATTTAATGGAATAACTCAATTACCCCAGCAACCGATCAGTATAAAAATACTCGTGCCCCACTCAATATCGGAATAAATAGAATTAATGCAAAATGAATAATAAATACTCTCTAAATAAACTTGAATGAAAATTCGCTGTGTCAGAGTGAATATTCACTAATCAATTGAGCGAAAAACCGTCCTCTGCAAAATAGTGAACACTGACTGCGCAATTTAGCGGGAAACCATAATTGAAATAACGAAATTTTATTTTTTCAATAAGTGAACGGACGCTGGTTTTCTAGTGAATATTCACTATTATAATAGTCTTTGTTTAGAAAAAGAAATTTTCTCAAACAAAACATTATCAAAATATGAAAAAAAATGTATATGTCTAAAATTCAAAATTTTGCAAAATTTGGAAATATTTCAATAATTACCTTTTTTTAAAAATTAAACATTTTTTAAAATTTTTGTTTTTTACAACAATTTAATATTTTGTGAGAAATTGAACATTTTTCAACAGTTAATAATTTTTCGCTATTCTCTCGGAGTATGTATATGCTTTGTCGCTGTAAATATGTCTATAAAAGACTACTTTTTTAAATAGTCATTACTCACTGCGAAAATAGTTAATTTTAATACCCTTGTGCAACAAAGTCCATACTTATTGAAATAGTGATTATTCACTAGATTATTAAAGGACTGACACTGTTTTATAAGCTGCACACCACTATAGTAGGCAGCGAATAATCGTTAGTTATTTTGAAAATGACTGTAAGGATGTATATGTATTTATGTAATTTTCCGAAAAGTAAATAAAACAAAGGAGTAGTTCATATATTTTGTACTGATCATACTCAAATTAAAACTGTCTAATAAAATTTATGTATTCCTTGTTTATGTACGTTTTATTTTAATTTTTCCCTTAGCTGTAGTGACTTCTCCCGGTTCACCATATTGACAAGTTGTATTTTTATTATTTTTTCACTTTTTCTTATTATGCATTCTTCTTTAAGAAAACATTCAGCTAATTCAATTAGCATCAATTTTTTTCTCACATTAATTTGTGAAGTTGAACGAGCAGTGGACTTATATATACCTTCCCTTATTGTAATTCTGTTTATACATATAATAAAAGAGAATTGGAAGGAATTAATTTGTGATATTTTTCAATAAATATTGCTCCATTTTTTAGAAATTTTCATGAATTTTTATATGATACAGCGATAGATTTTTTTCAATAACATCCCTATTGAAAGGGTCTTATAAAACTCCATAAAATGGTGCAAAAACCGCATAAAACCTGATAAATAATTTATCGGATTTTATAAAATTTGCAAATTTTTATAGTATTTTATAAGATAGTTTCCACGGGGATTGTTTATAGAAAACAAAAAATTTGAATCCGACTAATTAACTTATTGAAGAAAAAAGTCAATAAAGCAAGTTACGCTTGTATTTCATAAATATTTTTTTCAATAGAAAGAATGCGTACAATATTGTCTGGATATCGGGAATATTTCTCTCAATTCGACTATGAGATATTTGTTGGCCAGTAGTGCTCTTTTATGCGTATTTACCGTTTTTACTTGTTTCTAGAAAAAATGCTAAACTTTTCGTGTGTGTGTGACTAGTTATTAAAAAAAATGAAGCTTCGCAGAAATTGCTTTGAGTGCTGTTAAGAATGAAATGCTAGAGAATAAATTCGTTATGTCTGGCTATCGATTTCCGACAAACTTCTTGCTGAATAATTCAGTATATTCCCTGAATTACAAAAATAAATATACGTCTAAACGCATTGTACGACATTACTTATAAAAGTGGATTTTATCAAATTGTCTACATCGGTTAAGGAATGAACGACACTTAATTGCACTACTTGCTTTTTTTTAAATCAAGAACATAATTCAATGACCCGCTTGTGCTCGTCTTCCTCAGTCAAAAATAAACGAATTCTCTTTTAAAAAATCCGCGAGCTAAAATAGAAAATTGCATTTTATATGGCGCTGCGTCTTTTAATTTATTTGCATAAATTAAATTGAAAAGCAGGAAATGTCTTTATTTTGTTCCTACTATAGATTAAGTTATACAATTTTATCATCCCATCAGATAAGTTTTAAATAAAACTATAAAATTTTCTGGTTGTATATTGGCATTAAAATGCACATACAGCGTTCATATCTTTTTGTCCAGCCATAAGTGTTAGAGAAGAAAAGAAAAAGATTTATATTAACATCAAAAAGAAAGTTGTTGCCAAAAAAACTGAAAAATTCCTGCCTATTCTATCTATGTAAATATCAATAGGTGAAAAATCTTCCGCATATTGAATAAGTGAAAGACTTTTTACTTCAAATAAGGGTATATTTTATTATTCGAAGTGATTTATAGTTATTCGTATGTAGAGGGATGCACATTAAATAGAATGTTTCTTGTTTTTATTTTTGATATGTTCTTCGATATTATCATTTATTTTTGATTTTTATTCACTTTTCAATAAGTGAAAAATTAATTATGTGTGCTATATATTATAAGAGAACAATAAGAATTTTGTATACAAAGTACAATTATCGCATGATGCTTCCGCCATCAAGTCCAAAGAACAAGATTTCAATCTTCATTCGGCGAAACATTTCTTTCTAATAAAGTTTATTTTTAGAGTCTTCAGGAGTTACAGATATATTATTTGTTTTATTTTTGGTTTTTTATTTTTCTTTTCAGTTTTAAGTTTTTAAGTTCCTCTTTCCACTTATGGGAAAAGTAAAACTATTCACTTTTTCAATAAAAATGTAGGCACCCGAAAAGAATACAAGAATGTGGGTTCGCCACGTGAAAATGTTACACAAATACAAAATTAACAAAGCTAGTAAAAATTGCGTTCAACGCGACGCAGAAGCTGATTTCCCGGAGGTCTTCCTTGTCAGCCAGACGAGAAGTCGCAGAACGCTACTCCCGTCAGCGAGAACATGGTACCGATGCTCATCGTCTCGTCAGCGATACGTCGTTGCTGATTGATTGTCATATATCTTATTATTTCGAAGGGCCAATGAAGAAGTAAGAAACATCTCGCCTCTTGCCTGCTCGTCCCTCGCCTACTCTCCTAAAAATTAAGGAAGGTAAGTGCTTGTTCAAATGTAAACAATAGAAATCCCGAACCACAGCGAATTATACTCGCTAATGGAAATTTCCTATTTTTAAGCGGTTCGATAGCACTGCCTGGCGGCTCAATAATGCAGGTTAAAAAATGAGGAATTTGATAGGGAGCTAATGAAATGCTCATCTTTTATTTTGTGATCTGGACTCTCCGTTTGAATCTGGCTAATTATCTCTGTAACGACGGGACTTAGAGATGACGGCAGTCGATACTAAAAAATGCACCCTGAGGCATTCGCTTATATTCATTAGCAACTTAAATATAAAACTTTAAAAATTGAATTTTCGAAGTGTTACGGAAAAGATTGCTCTGATTTACGACGGAATATTCTTTAAAAAATTAATTTGACAAAAAAGCCATATCAATTGTTCGCTAATAACTGAAGTTTGCTGTGCGGTTGTTTTTTTGTAAAGTTCAGTTGTCGTTAAGCAATCGCCACGAATCGTCGCGGAGAAAATAAAAATAAAGTAACCAAAAATAAATAAAAACAAAATTGAAAGTAAAAAATGTGTGTAGTTTCTTTAATTGTCTCTTTCGCCGGCAAGTTTCCTGATGTTGTCGGGAACACGAAGCATCCAGGTGAGCAAAAGTAACTGTACAGTATAACTGTACATCAAATAATGTCATCATCATCGTCAAGCCAATAAACAAAAGTATTGCGTACATCACGGTACTCACAGTAACAAGGTTACTCCGTTTGCTATATTCCCCGAAAAAAAATAATAAACACGATTTCAGATAAAAGCAAATTGGATCGTTGTACCGAAAAGTTAAGAAAAAAATGACAAAAAAAAGTAAATTAAAGCATGCGTGTAATGAAAATTGACCGTGCAGCTTCGACTCTGGAGAGCTATAAATCAAGCCCCACTTGCAGGCACCCTTACACCATCAGTTCGTTTTCGTAAAGTTATTTCATACATAATCTTTCGCCACGCTCTAAAAGCAGCAACATGTCTCGGTGTTGCAAGAAAATTCTGTTAAAGCAAATGCGCCGCTCGCTTTGACGTACAAAAAAAAGGATCAAAAAGAACCAAAACAACATTAGCAGCACCGTGCACGGATAAAGAAAGTGCAAAAAAAAGGAAGAAGAGGGACAGAAGAATCGCAACGAAATTTTCAGCTTAGCGGCGCGGATTTTTCCCCACAAGCAACTCAATTTACCCTCGCGGCCCCCGCTGCAACAAAACCGTTTTGTTCTCGAAAAAGCAATATCTGATTTTTTTTAAACTCCCTTTTTAGCGTGGTACTCGTTATACACGCAGAGGAAAGGGGGGGGGGGGTGCAAGGCAAGAGGCCGGCCGCAAAATAGTGCTCGAATACTCTCTTCTCCCGGAGGCCTCTTTTGTCTCGGGCTTTAACCAGCTTTTCACATTAAAAAATCCAGCGGTTAAGGCACGCGCCATTCATCATACGCTTGCAGCTTTGTGCGCGCCTCGACCGCATTCCATTGTATTAGATCCCGCCGCGGCCGGCAGCCGAAGCGGAAATTCACTTTTAATAATTTCGAGTGTCACTCCCTCCAGTGCCGTCAAAAAGTCTCCTGCAAAAGACAACTCGAAACATTCAAGTGTGCATGTATATAGATAATATTTATATTAATATATACGTGTGTATCTGTAAATGGAAAGATTGTAAAAGCCAAAACATATATCTCTGCCCATTTCCATATCCCTGTATAAGCAGAGGCACATATCTGAGAAGAATCCTCAGAGTTCCAAAAACAGAGCCGTATTATACAGGGTGTCCAAAAAGTCTGGAAACACCCAAATAACTTTTCAGGTGATTTATTTGTAAAAAATGTCAAGGTTATATTCGATGTAATTTTCGACAAGGAATTCAACGGCGACCTTAAATTTGACCTTGAAGATGACCTTGATGGTTTTTTTAAGGTCATGACAATTTTTTTTAATCGGAAGCACCATTTTTGACATCAGCAATGGAAAGAGCGGGAAATTTTACATTCAAAACCATTGAGGTCAATAATTTTCCATACATCTTAATGGTCTTTTGGAGGTTATTCAATTTTGAGGTCTCGCAGAAAAACTCGATTGAAGGAAATAGATCAAAGCTTGCTTCAGCTGTTTTCTTCAATCACAAGTAGCGCTGACCTCAATCCTAACCTTGTTTGTATCCTATAAGGTCAATCCAAGGTCAAAATTTATTTCTTAAGTCCCCATCATCTGATATCGGCAATTGAAAAAGGAGAAGTTTCCATAGCGTTACCCAGAAACAATTATCGATTATTACCATTTCAAGCTCTTCTATTGAATTCGTTCAAATAATTTTCCGCAGCACTAGTGTACAATCTGAAAAAATATTTTACTGGTTTTTGAATTTTCATATTCTGATCAGCTTGTGTCTCTTGTAAAGAAAGGTGCAATGGACAAACTCACTGATAGAGAAAGAATAACGCTTCTCATGATGAGAGGTTGGGGTCCGGTACAGCGATCTTATAGGGCTGTAAGGGATCTTTTCAATGCTACATTTAGGCCTAATAGGATTCTAATTTCATTTGCAACAGTTCAAAAAACTGTTAAAAGGTTTGAAAATACCGGCACTATTAGTGACCTGTCTAGATCAGGTAGACCAAAGTCAGCAAGTAATGAAGAGAAGTCATTAGATGTTTTGTTAACATTCACTAAAGATGCACATACATCCACTCGTAGAGCTGCTCAAGAGCACGAAGTTAGTACATCATCTGTTCATAACATACTACATGAAGCAAATTTCCATCCCTACAAAGTAACACTGATACACAAACTGAACGAAGATGATTTCGACCGTCGCGTTGAATTTTGTGATGATATGATGGCTCGCATAGTTCAAAATCCTAACTTTCTATTTAACATAGTATTTTCAGATGAAGCTACATTTCAACTTGACGCAAGTTTGAATAGGCATAATTGTAGATATTGGGCAGCTGATAATCCTTATTGGGCACGAGAAGGTAAATATCCACAATATTAGCACAATATCCACAAAATTAAATGTCTGGGTTGGAATACTAAATGATAAAATTATAGGACCATTTTTTATTGATGGTAACTTGAACGCCCAAGATTATGAAGCTATAATCCGCAATCAAATAGTTCCTGCAATAATGGAAATAACGGGAGAAAACTTCAATGGCACATGGTATCAACAGGATGGCGCAGCAGCTCATTATGCACGAACTGTTCGCGCTTACTTAGATGCGGTATTTGTTAATCGATGAATAGGACGAAGAGGCATTATTGAATGGCCAGCTAGATCACCCGATTTGACGCCTCTTGATTACTTTTATTGGGGGTATTTGAAAGATCGAGTGTAATCAGCTCTCATCCCCGCTGAAATCATCAGAAATGCTGTTGGTGCTTTTTACCATCGATTAGGCGAGATACTCAAGTCCTCCTTCGGCGGGCGTGAGTCCTGACTCAACCCGAGGCACTAAGTGCGAAGTAGGGAACGCCCGCCACCATCCCACTCCCACCTAGTGCGGTTCCTTCAAAAGGGAACCGCACGTATCCTCTCCCAAAGGAGCGTCAGTGCCGCGGCAACGCGATACTCACGCTCTTCCCCTCTAGTCGGCGCAGACCGAGACGGCTCGGGAAGCCCGCAGTAGCGGGGCACCAGCCGTCGACTGTCGTGTCACTCCCAGACGACCCGCGAGTCGCCAATCGCCCTGCGAAGGACGACCCGCGGCCGTCTTTCCCCCTCGGTGTTAAAACCGAGGCTACATTTCATTAAATAACCCCATTCATTCTTCCCCTCACCGGAGCGACCATGGAGGGAGTTATCATCATCACCTTCCCGCTGCCTGCTGAGGTAAGATGTGAGTTATGTCCCGCTTCAGACGCCGGTAGGTCCCTCTGGAGCGGGAACAAGGCGAGCTGCTTCAGAGGGCGTCGCGAAAGGGGGACTATGTGAAGCACCTCAAAAATAAACACCAAGTGCCAGCCAACAACATCCGGCTTGCCTGCGGGGCCTGTGGGTATACCTCCGAAAAACCGGAGGCCACGGCCCTGAAGGATATAAATAGGCACATTAGGGTGTCGCATGGTCCGCCTCTCGCGGCTTCCTCGACAGCTACAAATGCGGCGCGAATAGAAATAATTTAAACTTAAATGTAAGCCGAAATTTAACTGCGCGAGAGTCGAGTAGGGGGGCTAACCCCGTCCAGCAGCCATCCACCACCACCACGGATGCAGCCTCCCAGGGACCGCCACACCAACTGCGGTCCCGACGCCAGCCGACCGTCTCGCCTACCCCAGCGAACAAATCCCCCCCGACAATCGGGTGAAGCCCCTCCCCGCCCCACCTCAACAGCACCAGCCGGGCCACAAACCCGAGCAACACAAGCAGCCATGGTAGGGGGACACTGCCGCGACAACACCAGCGAGCGGCGGAGGTTGTTCGCGAGCATCCCTGGGCGCTTTCGCGTCTCCGACCCCACCGATGGTCCGAATGACCCGGGCCGAGCGGTTGAGGAAGGAGGCGCGTACCAAGGAGCGCGCCGCGGGGTCCAACGACGCCATACTACCATCTAGAGGCTGACAAAGGACCATGCGGCAGATGCTCGCGGGGATGGGCCAGATCGCCCCGGCCAGGGCCGCCCGTCGGAGTCCGTCGGGCCTGTCGCCTGCCACCACGTATGCAGACGTGGTAAGGGGCCACTCAACATCAACAGTGGCCCCAAGCTCCGTGAGCACCGTCATCAAGACTCCGGAGCTGCAGGCGACGGACATAGCAACGACCACCTCTGCGACGACGATGACGACGACGACCACCACAACATCGGTGTGCGGCGGCTCGGTCATGGCCACTGAGCGATCTACGCTAACACCATCAGCGCGCCCACCCATGTCCCCGCCACAGGTCCCCACACAGGAGCCCGGCAGGGCGTCGAGGGGGCAAAGACCGAGAGAACGGGGGGAAGAGGTCGTTGTGGCGCCATCATCACCGGGCGAGTGGCGGATAACCACCAGACGGTCGAGTGGAGGGAGAACGACAGCGCCAACACCACCAGCAGCGCCGGCGCCCCCCTACTTCGACTTCTCATCTTTTAATTTGTACGGAGCTCTAGAGAGCTCCGATTCTTTTTGTGTAGATAGGGCCACGCCACGCCCTGACGTGAATGTTGCGCCGGCCATGCCAGGCAGTAGCGGCTTGCCTGGTGTGGGTGGTGAGGCCATCATGGGGAGCAGGTCGCGCAGTGGCAGCGCGGAGCCGTCGCGAACCCCCCGCAACACCACGGGCTCCGATGGCCGGAATGCGGCGACCCGGGCATCACCTCGACCGGGAGCAGCAACCGCTGCGGCGTCAAATAGGAGATCGCCCGCTGCTAATCAACGGAACATGACCTCACAAGCCAACCGCCGATACGGCAGGCGGCAAGGCAATGGTCGTGTCCCGTCGGATGAGCAAAAGGCGATCATTGACCTGGTGACGCTGACAGCGGATGCAGAGCAGCTAGAAGAAGCCGCCCTCCTAGCTGCCCAATATTTCAGTAGGCTCTTGGTCGGGGGGACGGGGGGTCGGCCAAATGAAGGTCGCCGTCCTGGTCGGGGGGGGGGGGGCGGGCGGCCGCGGGGGCCGGGGAGTGAGCGGGGCGCCCGGGCGGAAGGCAGCCAGGAAGACGGGGCACCCGACAACCGAAGTCGTTGGGTGAAGGCGGCGACAAGGATCCAGCGGCTTTACCGTAAGAACAGGCGCCGCGCCGTGCAGGAGGTGCTCACTGGACCGATTCAGCATTGCGAAATCAATGCTGGGACGATCTACGAGCACTTCCGGCATGTGCATGCGGAAAGGGCCGCTGGAGGGGAGTTGCCGCCGATATTCAACGAGGACGCTCCCACTGCCGCCAGCTATGACAGCCTCTGTAAGCCCTTTGATAGAGTGGAGGTTAGTCGTCGGCTCGGGAGAATGAGTAACTCCTCCCCCGGGCCAGACGGAGTGACCTACGCGAACTTGAAGGGGGCGGACAGTGGCTGTCATGTGCTGACGTCCCTATTTAACACCTGTTCAAGGCTGGGAGTGGTCCCACGGTGTTGGAAATCCTCCAACACCGTGCTTCTCCACAAGAAGGGCGACAGGGGCCTCGTCGATAATTGGCGGCCGATTGCCATGGGTGACACCACGCCCAAACTCTTCCTGGCCCTCGTGGCTGATCGCCTCACCGACTGGGCGACGGCCAATGGTCGGATAAGCCCATCCCAGAAGGGTTTCCTGCAGTTCGAGGGGTGCTATGAGCACAACTTCGTGCTGCAGGAGGTCCTTCGGGACTCAAAGGTGAGAGGTCGCGAGCTGGTGGTTGCATGGTTGGACTTGTCCAACGCGTTTGGGTCGGTCCCACATGCATCCATCCATGAGGCTTTGCGCAGGCACGGCGTGCCCAAAAGCATACGCAGGCTTATATCCTCTGCGTATGATGGAGTCACCACCCGCATTAGGACGGCTGGCGGACTTACCGAGCCCGTAAGTATCCTCTCCGGGGTCAGACAGGGGTTTCCGCTAAGCCCCATAGTTTTTAACCTCGCCCTGGAGCCCTTAGTAAGGGCACTCCTGGCTACAGGAGGGGGGTTACAAACTGTGGGACCAGTGCCATAATAACCTGGTCTATCCTGATGACGCGGCACTCCTGGCTGCCTCCGTGGAGCAGATGCAGGCCCTTCTTAGGGCCGTGGAATCTGCGGCTGCGTCTGTGGGGCTCCGCTTCAACCCTGCCAAATGTGCCACTCTCCACCTCAAAGGCAGGGGTGCAGCGCGAGTCAGGCAGACGCAGTTCGAGATCCAGGGTGAGGTAATGCGCATACTGGCCGCTGGGGAACCATACGAACACATCGGTACACCAACCGGATACCAGGTGGTGCAGACGCCCGTCGCCGCCATAGAGGGATTGGTGGATGACCTGCGTGCGGTGGACCGCTCTCTGCTCGCCCCGTGGCAGAAGCTCGAGGTCGCGGCAACTTTCATCTTGCAGCGCATGGACTTCTGCCTGAGGGGCTCATAGGTGCAGAAGGGCCCCTTGAGTGAAGCCGACAGAGTGCTGAAGCGGCTAGCTAAGGGGTGGATGAAACCTGCCGCAGCGAGCGAGTGCGGAGGTTGTATTCCTCCCGCCCATCATGGGCGGTGGGGGTCTCCTCCCTCTCGCGGACATGGCCGACATGCTCACGATCGTACATGCCTTCAAAATGCTCACAGCGAGGGATACGATCGTGAGTGCGCTGGCCATGTCCACGCTGCGGGACACGGTTTCTAAACGCCTTGGCCGGCCTGCTAGCCAAGAAGACCTTGCACGGTACCTGTCTGGCGACATACAAGGGGAGTTCGCTAGACCATCCAGCGACACCACCTCCCTGTGGTCGAGAGCTCGGAATACCGCACGGAGAATGTCGGAAACCCTCTCTCTTAGGTGGGGATGGGCACCTGTGCTGCAGGAACTCGTGTTGGAGTGCCGGGGTGCGGGCGGTAGGAGGATCATCGTGCCTCCGAACGCGCGTGCGCAAGTGGTGAGGCGCTTGAGGGCGGCGCTGGTCGACCACTACCGGGAGAGGCTCCTTGCCAAAAAAGACCAAGGCAAGGTGTATGAGGTCACCGGGCGGAGTGGAGTGAGTAATCACTTCCTCCGCATGGGTCGGTTTACGCGCTTCGCAGAGTGGCGCTTTATCCACCGGGCTCGCCTCGACGTTTTGCCGCTTAATGCAACAAAGCGCTGGCAGACCGGTGGAGACAAGCGCTGCAGAAAATGCGGAGCATGCCTCGAAACCCTCCCGCATGTGATCAATCACTGCCGCCCTCATTACGTTGCCATCACGAGGAGGCACGACGCTATTCTTGACCGCCTCGTTAAGGCGACCCACGCGACCGGGGCCATCACGGTGAACAGGCGCGTCGAGGGGGCCGAGGGGGAGAACGCCGGCCTCAAGCCCGACCTGGTCATTTGTGACGAGGTCGGGAAGAGGATAACCATAGTCGTAGTAGCCGTGCCGTTTAAGAACCGTCAAGGTGCGTTCGATGATGCCAGGGATGAAAAACTATATAAGTATCATCCCTTGGCGGAGGACCTCAGACGTCAGGGCTACGACGTCAAGGTAGGCGCGTTCCTTATCGGCTCACTCGGTGCCTGGGATCCGGCGAATGAGCACACCTTAGGGCTCTTCAACGTGAACCGTAACTACGCGAGGATGATGAGGAGCCTGATGGTGAGCGATACCATTCGCTGGTCGCGCAACATTTACGTCGAGCACGTATCCGGGGTGAGACAGTACAACGATTAGTTAAAATAATGTACTTTCTTGCTGTCCCCCCGGATACCGGCGTGAAAAAGTAGTAGGGTTCTCGCCCCTTAAATTCTTTTATTTGTTTCAATTTTTTCTTTAAATGTTTTTATATACTTTTTCTTCGCCTGTTTGTTTATTTATCTAGTGTGTTTAATTAAGCCAGAGGGCACCATGTCAACAAAGGAGGGGGGGCCTCAAGATCATGCCCCCCCCCCCTGTTAAATAATTATCTACCGGTCAATGAAGTACACACTGACACAAAAACACATGTACCCCCACAATAGTGGGGGAAGTTATCGAAATTTAAAATAAACAACTTTTATATGTATTATAAACATTAAAATCGGATCGCTTCTCGGCCTTTTGGCTAAGATCAAAGTGTCGCGCGAGGCACTCGGGGACTTCCCGGGGCCTTGAAACTCTTTCAAAAATTTTTTTCTCTTCAAAGCGCCGATGAGGACTTTGAAAATTTTCCAGCGCTTCGGACCTTTCTGAGTCGGACCCAGGACCCCCGGGCTCTTTCTCGCAGTCTCCTATGCTCAACTCCGACGGATTCTGACCGGCCGGAACTGGGAATTGCGGACTTGGAGGCCTTGCCTCTGAATCTTCGGCCGAATCCCGACCGAAAATTCGAAGGATAGGAGGACCCCTGGGGAGATCCGCAGCCCCACGACGAAGAGGCCAACAGAGTGCTGGGTAAAACATCCAAGTCCTCACCGGCGCCGCACACTTCCTGCGGCGCCGCTGCAGTGAAAGTGAGTGCCAGTGCCAGTGCGCCGCGGGACCGGAGGGCCGAGGAGCGATCAATCAGAGGACCCTGCGGCCGAGAGGAATGACGACAGGAGCAGCAGGAGCGGCCAAGCCGGGAGACCAGCACCGGACCCCAGTGGGCAGCAGTCGTCGCTTCGGTAAGTCGCATCATTCATTATAACGCTTCCACCACACATCCCTGTTCCCCACGGGCTCACGCGTTTCACCGCCAACCAACGTCAAATCTTACAGTATTATCTTTCTAGTCGCCCTTTTGGCAGTTTTAACCCAACGCGCTGCCGCCGCAAGTCGCTCTGGACAAGGCACGGCAGCCGTTACATGTGCAATATATTTAATTAGTTATTTATTCAATTTTAAATGCACTGGAGATCTCGTTTTGAGGACCCAGTGCACAATTGCCGTTGGCTCGCGCGGAGTACGTGAGCTCTCCTTCGGCGGGTGTCGAGTCTTGACTCAACCCGAGGCACTTAGTGCGAAGTAGGGAACACCCGCCACAGTCCCGGTCCCACCCAGTGCGGCTCCTTCAAGAGGGAACCGCACGCAACCCTTCCCGAAAGAGCGTCGGTGCTGCCTTTTAGTAGCACCCACGCCCTTCCCATCCAGTCGGCGCGAACCTGAGGCGGCTCGGGAAGTCCGCCTTAGCGGGGCACCAGCCGTCGACCGTCGCGTCGCGCCCTGGCGACCGCGAGTCGTTAGTCGCGTGCGAAAGGCGACCCGCGATCGCCCCTCCCCCCCCCCCCCCGGCATAAAAAGCCGGGGTTCTCATTTCATTTTCGCCCCCATTCATCGATCCCACTGAAGCGACAATGGAAGGCGTGATTACCATCCACTTCCCGCTGCCCGCAGAGGTAAGGTGCGAGCTGTGCCCCGCTTCAGACGCCGGAAGGTCTCTCTGGAGCGGGAACAAGGCGAGCTGCTTCTCTGAGGCGTCTCGAAAGGGTGATTATGTGAAGCACCTTAAGAATAAACATGGTGTGCCTGCCAATAACATCCGGCTTGCCTGCCGGGCCTGTGGATACACCTCCGAGAAACCGGAGGCCACGGCCCTAAAGGACATAAATAAGCACATCAGGGTCACACATGGTCCCCCTTCCGCGATGCCCTCGACAGCTGCGAATGCGTCGCGAACCTCGTTCGCGAATAGGTTAAATAGTTCTATTTTAAATTCAAATGCACGAGAGTCGAGTAGGGGGGCTAGCTCGTCACAGCAGCCACCTACCACAACCACGGCGACATCCCCCTCGAATCACCGAGCCCGTGCGTATCCTTTCCAGGGTCAGACAGGGATGCCCACTAAGCCCCGTAGTTTTTAACCTCACCCTGGAGCCGGTGGTAAGGGCAGCCACGGCCGCGGGAGGGGGGGGGGGTTACAAACTGTGGAGCCAGTGTTACAACAATCTTGTGTACGCTAACGATGCGGCGCTCCTGGCTGCCTACGAAGAAGAGATGCGGGCCCTTCTAAGGGCCGTGGAAGGCGCAGCTGCGTCTGTGGGGCTCCGCTTCAACCCTGCCAAATGTGCCTCTCTCCATCTCAAGGGCAGGGGTGCAGCGCGAGTCAGACAGACGCAGTTCGCCATACAAGGTGAGGTGATGCACACACTGGCCGCTGCGGAGCCTTATGAACACCTCGGTACTCCAACCGGATACCAGGTGGCCCAGACGCCCATTCCCACCATAGACGCGATAGTGGAAGACCTGCGTGCGGTGGACCGCTCTCTGCTCGCCCCATGGCAGAAGCTCGAAGTCGCGGCAACCATCATCCTGCCGCGCATGGATTTCTGCCTGCGGGGCTCCCAGGTGCAGAAGGGCCCCCTGAGCGAAGCCGACAGGATACTGAAGCGGCTGGCCAAGGGGTGGATGAACCTGCCGCAGCGTGCGAGCGCGGAGGTTGTCTTTCTCCCGCCCTCCATGGGCGGTGGAGGCCTCCTACCGCTCGCGGACATGGTCGATGTGCTAACGATTGTACACGCCTTTAAAATGCTCACAGCGAGGGATACAATTGTTAGCGCGTTAGCCATGTCCACGTTGCGGAACACGGTTTCGAAACGCCTTGGCCGGCCAGCTACCGAAGAAGATCTGGCGCGGTATCTGTCTGGCGATGTTCAGGGGGAATTCGCAAAACCATCCAGCGACACCTCCTCCCTGTGGTCGAGAGCCCGGAATGCCGCACGTAGAATGTCGGAAACTCTCTCTCTGAGGTGGGTATGGACGCCTGAGCTTCAGGAACTCGCGTTGGAGTGCCGAGGTGTTGGCGATGGGAATATCATCGTGCCTCCGAACGCGCGTGCGCAAGTGGTGCGGCGACTGATGGCCGCACTGGTTGGACACTATCGGGGGAGTCTTCTTGCCATAAAAGGTCAGGGCAAGGTGAACGAGGTCATCGGCCGGAGTAGAGTGAGCAATCACTGTGACGTCTACTAAAATTTTCATGTTTTTTTTTCCTCTTCTCTCCTGTCGGTAAATATTTTGCCCCGCGCGGTAAACATTTTCGCGTCCCTTACCCTCCGATTTTTCAGGCCCCATCCCACTAAGTCCCTCTAACGCTACTTCCAGTAACCTAAAAGGGACTCATACTTAGATTTCTCAAAACTTTCCTACATTTAAAAATCGTAAATTAAATAATAAATTACAAAAGAGAAAGTGCGCGTTTAGTCACGTACACGATGCGTCACCGGGAAAAAACACATTACCAAATTTATGACGGACCGACCCTTGCGCACCGACCGCCGACCCCTAATTACCGCGCCGACTATACCTGGACTCCGGAAATTTTCCATCGATATATAAACAAACTCTGTGAATAAATAACAAATTGTTTCAACTATTACATATAATAATAGATATTTGAAATACAAATCCATCAATATAAGTCTGTAGGAAATCAAACAAAGCTTTCCAAGCGAAAACGAAGAAATTAGAATTAATTATTTTTAAGTTTAAAATTACAATAACTTTTTTTATATTAACATTTAACATAATATTATTTTTGGATTAAGTTTGTGATCCTTTCACAAATAGAATGATATATTTTAATAATAATTTTTTATAAAACTTCTTAGTGAAAATAGCAAAAAACGTAAAATTTATAAAAACGAATTAAATCATTTCAAACATAAAATTGTTGTAACTTTCTCCCTAAAAACATTTTACACAATATTCTTTTTCCAACGAATTTGTACTCCTTTTATAAATAATATAACCTATTTACATAATAATTTCTTACAAAATTTCATATAAAAAAAGGGCGAAAACACAAAAATTAAAAATGTTGAATTGATTATTTTCGAGTTTGAAATTGTTATAACTTTCTTTCTATAAACATTTAACACAGTTTTATTTTTGCAATAGATTTGTAATCTTCAAACGAATATTATAGTATATTTTAATAATGATTTCCTATAAATTTTCTTATAAAAAAAGGGCAACAAACAAAAAAATTCGAAAATTCAGAAATTCAAAATTAACGATTTTCACACATAAATTCACTATAACTTTTTCCCTATAAATATTTAACACACTTTTAAAATTGCAATGAATTTGTTGTCTTCTCACCAATACTGTGATATATTTTAATAAAAGAAATTATAAGAATTTCAAGTCGAAAAAGCAAAAAAATGCAGAAATCAAAAATTTCAATTGTTTATTTCTAAACTTAAAATCATTATAACTTTTTCTCTATGAACATTTAACATAAAATTCTTTTTGAATCAAGTTTGTAATGCATTTGTGAATATTGTGATATATTTTAATGATAACTTTTCAAAATATTTTCATATAAGAAAATACGAAAAACCTATTTTTTATAAACACAATTTTCGACGAAAATAAGATCTTTCTAACGCAATAAATTAATACATTAATTATTATTACATATATCACAATATAGGTAAAAACAAATAACTTAAACAAGCTGTTTCCACAATAACAAACAATCAAAAACAAACCATAGATAATTCATCAGTCTTCAAGTTAAAATGCGTAGTTTTTAATTAAAATAACTATACTTTTATATTAGCATTTAAATAACTTAAGTTACTCATAATTATAAGAAATTCATAACAAACAATATAGATAGGAAATAATGTAAATAAATGTTTATATTTCACTTATTTAAACATAAATAAATATAAATTCCCCTTTTTCTCATTAAATAAATAATATCAATAAATTTCAATTATATATTCTTTATAAATGGCGTATTAATTATTCAATCAATTAATAAAATAATGTTAAAATTTAATAAATAACAAATTAT
The DNA here is from genome assembly GCA_018906775.1 of Sycophila sp. Sp_5. Taxonomy (NCBI): domain Eukaryota; kingdom Metazoa; phylum Arthropoda; class Insecta; order Hymenoptera; family Eurytomidae; genus Sycophila; species Sycophila sp. Sp_5. Next base: position 155,361 of record JACCID010000159.1, read on the forward strand.
TAAACAATTCTTGTTAACTTCCTTAATATTATAGCTAGAACTTCAAATCTTTTTTATATCAACATTAAATTTCATTCACATAATTTCCTATGTAATTGTTTGTTCATAAATCTTGCGCAACATATAAATAAATAAGAACTTCGAAAAACATGTAATGAACTTGAAGTGAGAGAGAAGATCAGAGAGAGAGAGAGACTCGGCGAACTTCGCCCTCCGCCGCCGCCGCTCGGGTCACGAAGCTACCCCCAGTACGCTTTTCCGACTCCCACGCTGCCGAATTTTCGCGCAGCTCCACCAATCAGCGCTGACGCTTGACCTGGCGCCCCTAGTGGGGATGACTGGCCCTTGGGCCTTAAAAGGGACCGCGCGCACTGGAAAAATCAGTTCACTGGTCAACTTCGCTCTTCAAGTTCTTCGCTCTTCAGGACACTTCGCCCTCCGAACTTCAGTTTGAACCAGCTCTCCAGTGGCTCCGGTCTGGCCATCGCTTCTCCAGGGTCCACCATCCTCACCGCTTCTTTAGGCTCGCCAGGTCGTCAACTTCAGCAGCAGCAACTCAATCTCTCTCTCTCTCTCTCTCTACATCGAATCTCCACTTCAGTTCCTAGGGATCTTCGGAAAATAAAAGTGAGTTAATTTTACAGAATTTTGACTTTTTACTTTTCTTTCTATTCTGTACTTTTTTCCATCGCTCGATATTTTGAACGTATAATTCTTGTCTACGGCCAGCATTGCACCGCTGGGCTGTATTCAAGAATTTGTAGAATCAACTTCCTTTGCCTCCCATCCTCAACTGATTAAGATTATCCGGGTTAACGCCTAGATACGCCGGAAGGTCGAGATCAGATCCCCTGTATCCTCCTTAAACGCGGACGCGAATCTTTAATTTTTCTTACGAAAACAATCCTTAATAGCGTTGCCCATTAGCCTTGGCTAAGGCAGACGCTACCCGCAATTGAGAGGGTTGACTTTCCGTCATCCTCTCGGCGTACCAACTTGGACGTCACATCACTTCCTTCGCGCCGATCGGTTTACGCGCTTCGCGGAGTGGCGCTTTATCCACCGGGCTCGCCTCGACGTTTTGCCGCTTAACGCGACAAAGCGCTGGCAGTCCGGGGGGGACAAGCGCTGCCGAAAATGCGGAGCGGGCCTCGAGACTCTCCCGCATGTGATCAACCATTGCCGCCCGCACTTCGTAGCCATCACGAGGAGGCACGATGCGATTCTTGATCGCCTCGTAAGGGCGACCCATGCGCCCGGAGCCATCTCGGTGAACAGGCGCGTCGAGGGTGTCGGAGAGCAGAACGCCGGCCTCAGGCCCGACATCGTCATTCGTGACGAAGTCGAGAAGAGGATCACCATCGTCGACGTAGCCGTGCCGTTTGAGAACCGCGAGGTTGCGTTCGATGAAGCCAGGGATGAGAAAATCTCAATGTACCATCTCTTGGCCGAGGACCTCAAGCGTCAGGGCTACGACGTCAAGGTAGGCGCGTTCCTCGTATGCTCACTTGGTGCCTGGGATCCGGCGAATGAGCACACCCTCGGACTCCTCAACGTGAATCGTCACTATGCGAGGATGATGAGGAGTCTGATGGTGAGCGATACCATTCGCTGGTCGCGCAACATCTACGTCGAGCACGTATCCGGGGTGAGGCAGTACAACGATTAATCAAACCAATGTACATTTTTGCTGCCCCCCGTATACGGGCGAGAAAAACGTAGTAGGGTCATCGAAACCTTTTCTTTTCTTTTTTAAACTGTACATATTTTTTTTTTCTATCTTTAATGTTAAATTATTTTGTATTGTTTATTTATTTATTTATTTATCTTAAGAGCCAGCGGCCACTAGCGTGCGAAGGGAGGGGTTTCAAGATCCCGCCCCTCCTGAATGAAATAAATGCTCATGAATCAAATACACACTGACACGCATACACATGTACCTCCACAACAGTGGGGGAAGTTAATGTATTATAAACATTAAAATATGTATAATCCGGTTTTCGTTTATTAACAAATTATTGATATCTGAGTAGCATCCTCGGATTTCCAAAAACATACACGTATACGCATATAAGATTCTTAAACATATAAGCGAACAACAAAATAATACACATGTCTTGCTCTGAAAAGAGTTTTATTTTAATTTAATATTGTTATGTACACTACATACAATTAATATTTACCTGAAAAGATAAACTACATTCCATGTTTATTCACCGTCGCACTCTCGTTTTCACTCTTTATTTACTACGTGTACATTTCTCTGTCTAAATGCTTGTCAAAAATTCTTCTAATTACTCTCTCTACAGGCTTTTATTATTTCTACCTTATTTACGAAACGAACTCTTAAATTTGTGGCGCAAGGTTTAACATATTTAATTTCTTCACATCTCCCCGCCCAACTGGAAAATCATATAGCAATGGGTTACGGACGCATGGCCAAAAGCCATTAGGCCGAATTCCACTTGGCCGAACCCGTTTGGCCGAATTCCATTTGACCGAAAGGGATATCTCGCATATTTGACCGAAAGGGAAATTTGGTCGAAAAGGACATTTGACCGAAAAATAAACAATAATCCAATAACCAATAACCCAATAACCAATAATAATACAATAATAATAAAATAACCCAATAATACGACGTGCAACAAGGAATACCGGGGAACAGGGACACACAGAGAGCGACGCTGTTCCTGATGATTCCTGTTTTTTCCTCGTTATTCTAGACTACTTAAGCCTGGGACAACCAGAAAGGAATAACATGAACAGTGGAACATAAGATATTCAATTTTCGGACAAATTTCCCTTTCGACCAAATGTTCAAATGACCAAATGCGTTCGGCCAAATGTGCTTTCGGCCAAATGCGCGTTCAGCCAAATGTGCATTCGGCGAGATATCCCTTTCGGCCAAATGGAATTTGGTCAAATGAGTTCGGCCAAATGGAATTCGGCCAAATGGAATTCGACCAAGTGGCTACGATAACAATAGTTTACCATATTATCTTCTTCTTTGTCTTTATCTTAATTTGTCGCCGGTGAGCTGCTTCCCAGTCGTCGTGATGCTCGATGTCTTCTACTTGCTCTCCTGAGGGAGAGGAGTCCACCGTAGAAGCCAGAAGGTCTAGGAGATGGCGTCTTCGTTGGGTGAGGGGAGGACACAGCACTAACCCCCTCGCCTAGCCCTCTCCGGGCCTAGAGTCTCATTTCTGAAAGAAGTGAGACCCAGTGACACGAGGTCACCGATGAGCGAAGCTCATAAAGTACCTGAAAAAGGTGGGGTTGGGGCACTAAAATAATTTAGGCGAAAGCTTTCGAGGTGAACTGCTGAGCAGGCTTTATTCTCGACCCTATAGTGTATTGCACTGGAGGGGAGAGGCCAGCTAGCCGCTGCCAGGCCTCTCCTCGGGCCTCCTTATATGCCTCATGGGCGTACATTTTTATGTTGGGTGGCGCTTCGCCGCCTAGCGGCGGTGGCGCGAAGCGTTGACGCGGCGGCAAGTTTGACTTGCGTTTAGATCGGGTTGACGTGCTGCAGAGGCAGGCACGTCAGCGCAACAAATTTATATTCGCATTTGGCGCTGGTGTCAGTTTTGATGTGTGAAATAGATATAACTCTGCTTTTTCAAATCCACTATATTCAAAAATAGACTCTAATATTTTTTTTACAATCTTTTATGGGCCCGTCATCAATTCATCTAATTTCTTCCTATTTCGCTTATTTCCATGTTCCACATAATTTTCTAATTTTAAGTTTTGCTATTTTTATCAAAAATTATTTTATTATAATTATGAGATGACATTGTGCATTGTAGTGCTATTTTTCTATCTACCTCTAAATTGTTTTTTTGTATTTTCCTTTCTTCTTAATTCTTCTGGTAGTATATCGCTATTCCTACCTTGCAGTAGATATTCAGGTGTAAACCCTGTTATTGAGTGTTTCGTTTCATTGTATGTCTTTATACTTTCATACTGTCGTTCACACGCTCTTTTTCTCTTGTTCATTTATTCTGCATCTAATTTTGTTTAGTAACGTTTGGTTTAGATGTTCATTCAATCCATTAGAAAAACGTAAATTTCCTGCTGTAAAATTAGAGGTATTTGTTTCGCTTCTAGAAAACTTTTAAAATCTCTTGAATTTATTGTAGAATATTGATCGGATAAGATCATGTCAATATTATCTATTCTTTATCTATCCTGCAAACCTCTATTTCTTTCTCTATATTGAATATTTTTAATTTTATGTTTGTTAATCCATTTGCTTTTTTCACAACAATAATTGTTTTCAAATTCGCATTATTTGTATTTGTTGCCATACCTCTTAATTCTAATAATCTTGACTTTGTAAGTGAGATGCTCGGAACTGAATCACAAATAGCTTTAACTTTTAAAATATCATTTCTTACTATTTTTGTTTTAGTGCATCTAACAGAGAACTCTGTGTATCTGTATGCGATATCGTATTTTATTGATTTCTAACTTTCATCTTATGTAATCAAGTATTTTGTAAACATAATACTCTACCAAACTAAGGCTAGCCTTACTGAAAAAGTCTTAAAACTTTTACTTTTTCTTCGTCTTTTACTACCATCATATAAGCATATTCCTTTACGAAAGTTTGCATTCATTGAGATACATTTTTTATATTGTTGTTAAATTTTTCTGCTACTTTCTTTAATGTTTGTTTGTTCTATCATTCATGGCTATCCTTTTTCATTAAGAACTATTCAAAATTCTTGCTAGTGTATCTTCTGTTAAGCCACTTTCTTGTGTAGTTTTTTTTTTACTTTTCTAAATAGTAGTCCTTAAACATCAAATTTTCTAGTTCCTCCATTTATACTTTTTCTCCTCCTCCATTTGAGGAGATTTTGAGACAAACTGCCTAGCTCAAAAAGTTACCTTGATCGGGCGTCTGAGCTGCTACAGCCTTCATGTAATACCGCCGTTGGTGCAGGAGAAAAAAAGATAAGAACGATCAGATGGAGGTCTTTCCGTTCACCAGTGCAGCGAAGGCTGACTCAACAGAGCCACAGCTAGTCAAAATAAAGGAAGGCTGAGAATAATGCAACAAATATAATGAAAAAAGCTAAATTAGCGGCTGTTTCCAAAATAAATTTGAGTGTTCCTTCTCCGCCGAAGAAAACAGTTGATTTGAGTGTTCCTCCTCCGCCGAAGAAAACAGTTGATTTGAGTGTTCCTCCTCCACCGAAGAAAACAGTTGATTTCAGTGTTCCTCCTCCACCGAAGAAAACAGTTGATTTGAGTGTTCCTCCTCCGCCGAAGAAAACAGTTGATTTGAGTGTTCCTCCTCCGCCGAAGAAAACAGTTGATTTGAGTGTTCCTCCTCCACCGAAGAAAACAGTTGATTTGAGTGTTCCTCCTCCACCGAAGAAAACAGTTGATTTGAGTGTTCCTCCTCCGCCGAAGGAAACAATTGATTTGAGTGTTCCTCTTCCGCCGAAGAAAACAGTTGATTTGAGTGGTTCTCGACACCGACAATGAATCCTACATATAGTTCAAGAACAACCCCATATAGTTCCAGCAACATTGTTATTATACATTTTAATTTATTAATTAATAAATATATTCTTCAGAAAACTGATGGAAAAGACATAAGAGAAGACCCGCAAACTTATGATGGTCCTTTTACAAGAACATTAGACCGAATAAAAAAGTTTTAAGCGGAAAGCGCTGCCTATTGCAAATGTGTGTCCTTCTCAAACATAGTCATGTGTCAAATTTTAAAAACATCAAAAAAAGCAATGAAGACGATATGGTATATTTTTTCCAAATGCTTGAGTACGTACAAATATAAAAATATATTTTTGTTTATATTAAAACATTTTTATAATAGAGTTTATTGTTTGAAATATTTATTATTTAATTATTTCTGTTGTTGGAACGATTTTTTCAATCCTTCATTTGAAACGCAACCTAAAAAGAGAATAATTATTCCGCCTAATCATACCCAAAGAATGCTGGCACGTGAAAGGGAGGAGAGGAGAGTAGTAGTATTACCAAGTATTTCTGATTATTGCAATATGACTATAGAAAAATCTAAAAATGATGAAGGAGACATTTTAGACGACGTATTAGAAAATGTTAATCCAGTGTATTAAAAACGTAAGTACTGTACCATATACTGCAGCTGCGTAACTGTTGCAAAAGTGGCCGATGGCGGCTCTCAACACTCATCTTCAATCCCGTTATCAAACCGCTTCTGGAGGGCTTGCAACAGTAGTCTTGCGGCATAAAATAAGTGGATAGCCAGAGAGTCGCGGCACTCGCTTTAGCGGACGATGTCACTACAGTGGCAGAGCATGCGGGCGAGGCTCGAAAACAAATGCGGTATGTGGAGGAATATCTGAGCGAACTTGGATTGGCGGTAAGCTCAAATAAGTGTTTAGCCTTTCAGTACGTGCACCACGGGAAAACTTGGTATACCCGAGATCCCGAAATCCTTGTCAAGGGCGAGGGGGGCAAAATAATATCGTGGAGCACTGTACCCAAAGGTTTTAAAATTGACCTTCTGAGGCAGATATTTTTACGTGTGCGGGGACAGGCCTCTAAAGCTGATGGAAAAAGTGACACAGCTGAAGAAGTATTTACGCCCGCGGTTCACGTATGGGCTGATTGTTCAGTACAATAACCTTTTATGTAATTTTTTTCAAAAAAGTGTTCCGATACATCTGAAGTGCAGGTAACGAAGAGTATTTTGGAGTGGACAAATAAATAAAAATTTTATATGTTTTTGATGGAACAATATTAGAGGTAAAGAACACTGTTTGGATATTAATAATGAATAAATAGCTTACAATGAGCCAGTAGTTAAATTGTAAAAAGTTCCAGTAATGGAATTATGGTTCCGTCCTTCTTTATTTTTCTAATGGGCTGCTCCTTTGTCCGCCAGCTTGTGGGCGGGGTCAGCGCCCCAGCAGGGTTGCAAGCGCAGCGCCCTCAGCGTCCCAAACCCCAAATTCACCACAGGTGCCTTCAGGCGCTTCTCTATATACACACACCGTGCCGTCGCCACATTCACGTGAAGAGCCCTTTTTATGGAGATTTCATCCCATGCACTAAAAAAACCTTTCTACGCGGACTCCGTCCCATTTACATAAAGAGCCCTTTTCAAGGGGATTCCGTACCTATTACCCCCCTCTCAGACGGTGCAGGGGGAAGTGACAAAACGGTCTGACATGACTCAAGCCCTTCAAACATCATCAAGGTATCACAACCCATAGAATGGGATTCTTGAATAATATTGCACTTACACTTTGTAATACGACGACTTTTCTTGCTGTCCCGCGGACGCAAAGAGTGGTCAGCCGCCCCACAAAAATTTATTCCGCGTTTGTTTTACCGCTTTCAATTTTACCGCTTTCAATCCCAGCCAGCGCAGACTCGGGTCGAGGGTACCCGGGACCGAATTCCGGACCTGACTCTCCCCTTGAATGCTGCTCGGCAATCACCGGGACGCGGCGCCTTTCGGCGCCGCTGACACCATTAAAACACACTTGCGCTTCTAATCACTCCCTAGCACCTGCAGATCTCTCGGGACGCGCAGGAGCCCTAATGTTCGCTAGACGCACGCACACACACTTTTTGATGATTTGAAGAATCTCGGCGGAGACGATTTTCGACGCCGCTGCCTCGGTTCGCGATGTCTAAGCGGGGGGCGGCGCGACTCTCCGCTGCCTTGCTGCTACCCGCTCGATCTCACCGGCGAGTAATCTTGAGCCGTTCTTATTCTCTTAACTCCACTCGCGTATTTCTCCTCATTCACCCTCGCTTACTCTCACTCTTACTCCCTTAACTCACACACCCACACCTTAGCCGCTTAAGCGATTTACCACTCACCTTGCTCTTTCCTTCGGCGCGAGGTTTCTCCGGAGGTCGCTCGGAGCTCGCGGCTCTTCCTGCAGGCCGTTCGGACGGTGCTCTGGAGGGCTGCGGTGGCTCAAGGATCCTCGGGGCGGCTCACGTCGAGGAGATTGGCGGAGGTCTCTCTCGCTTTTCTCGGACTCGGTAGGCACTACTGGCTCTTCTTACACTAGCGCGCTCTTGTTAACTTGCGACCTTACCGCTCGGCGTGTTGAACGGAACCGCCCGCGCTCGGAGCGCGGGCCTACTCTCTCGGCTCGGTCGGGCCACGTGAGCGACGGGGGTCAATCGGGCAACACCGTTGTCGCCGCTCCGGCAGCGAGACAGCGAGCAAGCTCAACCGCCACGGCCGCCGTCTCCCACTGCTCGCTCCACACCATCTTCCATCTCTGTTGTGCTTACACGCTTACACTCACACCGCTCTCTTCTCTCTCGCTCTCACGCGCTTTAAGTGACAGCCCTGTCACAACTTAACTAATTTCGTACCAAAGATCCTAAATTTTTTCTGAACTTTCAACGCTCTTACTTTTAACATAATCGGACTAAAAAAAATTGAAAAGTACCATTTCCGATGGTTTAAAGTCTCCTCTTTCGAATGTTGTAGTCAGAATTAGCCTATACGTTTCTTACAAAAAATTATAACAATATTTTCAAAAAATAATCCAAAATTATAAGTATTTTTTTTTAAAAATGTTAAATTTTAAAAACAAAAAAGCAAAGCCTGATCATCGCAAATACTTTAAATCGTGGATTTTTTATATGCTCTTTAAAATCCCATTGGATTTTTTTGAAAATTCAAGATGGCGGAATCAAGATGGCGTCCTAAATACAGGAAATGTTTTTTAATTTACAAAATATTGCAAAAATATCTTTTTTGTAAAAAAAAAAAACTATGCCTAATCATTGCAATGAAATTGAAAAAAATTTAATATGGCAAACTTAAAATAGCGCTCGATATTTAAAATACAGTGTTCAAAGATGTTTTTTGCCGACTACACTCTTTGTATTAAGTTTTAAACTATGGAAAGTATATAGTCAATTTCATATAATTTTTTCCGCTCATTCCGAATATCCAATTTATTTTATCGAAAAAGTTGTTAATAATTTGTTATTAACAATTTAATTGTTTATAACGCTATATATTTTTTGTTAATTAATATCTAAAAATAAAATCAACGCCAAAGTATATATCTGTACATGTAAAAACTTATATGACTCTTGTAAAATTTGACTATCTTGCATATTTTCGAAGATATAGTCAATAAACCTTCACGTATATGTGCATAAGTGTGCATAGCTTATGCTATTATTTATTATAAATATCTTGTAAAATATGCAAGATATCAAAATTTTACAAGAGACCAAAAAATTTTTACATTTACAGATATATACTTTGGCGTTGATTTTATTTTTAAATATTAATTAAAAAAAAAATATAGCGTTATAACCAATTAAATTGTTAATAACAAATTATTAACAACTTTCTCGATAAAATAAATTGGATGTTCGGAATGAGCGGAAAAAATTATATGAAATTGACTATACAGGGTGTTCGAAATGTTCCGGACCCCCCACTTATAACATAAAGTAAGCATTTTGGAAAAAAATGTTAAATACAAAAGTTGTTAAGTTTTGAAGGTTGAACTAAATGATGACCTTGGATTTGTTATTGGTTATCATTTTCAAGGTCATTTAAAGGTCATCTTCAGTTTTTTAAATAGGGACCCCTATTTTTTATTTCAGATTCTGAAAGAGCACAAAATTTTACATCTGGATATGTACCCACGTTATGGCTCAAAATGACCTACAGAGGTCATTTAGTGGTTAAATGATTATTTAGTAGCAGAAAGCCAAGAAATCCCGATTATTAAGAACTTTGAGCGTATCTGACCAATACGCAGTTGTTGGAAGTAAATTTCGTCCAGATTTCCACCCGTTAAATTCCGTATAGCAGGTATAATTTGGTCTCGAAGCATGTTTTCATACATTGCAGCATTTAAATTACCTTCAACAAAGAAAGGGCCAAGTACTCTTCCATTAAATATGCCAGCCCAAACATTTACTTTTTCAGGATGTTGCGTGTGGTCCGCTCTCATCCAATGTGGATTGATGTTACTCCAGTATCGACAATTATGTCTGTTCACTGTTCCGCTTAACTCAAACGTGGCTTCATCAGAGAAAACAATGTTATTGAGGAGCAAAGGATCATCAGATATCATTTGCATCATTACATCACAAAACTCTACCCTTCTATCAAAATCATCTTCAGATAATTCCAGTACTTTAATTTGAAAGGATGCCATTTGTTGAGTTTCAAAATTTTGTGCACAGATGCAGCTCCCATTTCATGCTGTTGTGCACAACGTCTGATGCTGCAATGGGGGTCCTCAATAAATGATTGTAATACGTCTAAGCTCTTTTCATCATTAGACGATGATTTGGATCTACCTGATTTAGGACGATCTTTAATACCACCTGTCTCTTCAAAACGTCTAATTGTACGAATTACGGTACTTTTTGAAATAGGGTTGTTTTCTTCAACTCTGAATGTTTCATTGAATAAACGCTGTACCTGTTTGTAACCTCTCTCTTGATCACCCCACCCTCGCATCATCAACAAAGATATTCTTTCTCGTTCAGTAAGATGTGCCATTTTTCACTACGATTAAAAGTACAATTATTGAAAATTAATACAATTATCTGAATTTCGAAGTAAGAGAACTTCACTTAACTCTTGAAAACAGAAAAGTAAATAGGAGTAAACAATTGTTAATTAACAATTATAAATGAACTGATTCCTAAAAAGAATAGTGAGCAAAATCTTCTAAGGTACAAGTAACGATCCTGAAAATGCTATGAATCATGCGTAGAAACTCGTAACCCTTGCAAAAAATTATTGCAATAAAAACTGTTCATGTAAAACGGTTAGATTATTTTGCTTTTGAAATTAATAACCCCCAAGTGTCCTATGTAGATCATTTCAAGCCATGACGTGGATATTGTACATATCTCCAGACCTAAAATTTAATGCTCCTCCAGAATCCGGAATACAAAATGAGTCCCTTTTTAATAAGCTGAAGATAACTTTCAAATGACCTTAAAAATGAAGGCCAATTTTAAAGTGACCATAAAGTTCGTCCTAGAAAATCAAATTATGTACTTTAGTATTAAAGTACGAAATTTTTTTTTTCTTTTCGTCAAATACACCCAAAGTTCTTAATAATCGGGATTTCTTGGCTTTCTGCTACTAAATAATCATTTAACCACTAAATGACCTCTGTAGGTCATTTTGAGCCATAACGTGGATACATATCCAGATGTAAAATTTTGTGCTCTTTCAGAATCTGAAATAAAAAATAGGGGTCCCTATTTAAAAAACTGAAGATGACCTTTAAATGACCTTGAAAATGATAACCAATAACAAATCCAAGGTCATCATTTAGTTCAACCTTCAAAACTAAACAACTTTTGTATTTCACATTTTTTTCCAAAATGCTTACTTTATGTTATACGTGGGGGGTCCGGAACATTTCGAACACCCTGTATACTTTCCATAGTTTAAGGATGTTCAATGCTGTTATGTGGGGAGGTGAAGGGGCAGAGGGGTACCATATGCTTTAACACAGGAGGGAGCAATTGTTCTCAACTTTAAGTAAACAAATTTGTCTTATTCAAAAATGTTGAACATGACATTTTAATATGAAATAAATTAATTTAATTACGTTAAAATCTTTTTCCTAAAAAGTTAAATGATTCTAAAAATCCCTTTTAATTGTCCTTAATTTATTTTAAAAGAGCGATACGTTGAGAGAGATCTGGCAACAGCGATTGTTCTCTTCGATTGGTAGGCTTGGTTCCGTATGTATATTACGTATACATATTCAGCTGATGAATGTTTTGATTTGTGCTCAAGACTCTAACCTTTAAAACAGTGGTAAATAAGTATACAAGTCAAAATGTCAACATATATGTGGAACGGACGTTTTATAAAAAAAAGGGTATACGAAGCAAAGTTGCGTCAATCAGAAAATGCCAAAAAACGAATCAAAAAAATAAAAGAAGAAAAAGAACGATTAGAAGCAGAACAACAACGACTGGAAGAAAGCAAGCCCACTTGTTTTGTGGAAGGCAGCAGAATTATTGACATGAAACACATGGCTGATTAAATGTATTGCTGTGTTTGTTCTGAGCCTTTGTTACTGCAAAGTATTGAAAAAGAGACTATTATGGGCCTTGCTTCAATCTTTTATGTGCGGTGCCACAAGTGCCTATTAATGAATACTGTTAAGTCTGGGAAACAATACATTAACCCATCAACTGGACATAAAGTTTTTGCTGTAAACACGAAAACAGTTTTAGGTAAAGTATTTTTTAAAATCTTTGTAAGCTCTTTTTTATTTATAAATTACATCACTTTAAATTGAAAATTCTATTTTAGGAGCGATTCATACTGGCTTTGGCCAAACTCATGTCAATGAGCTTTGCAAGGTAGTTGATCTTCCAAATGTTCATTCTCAGCTTTTCAAAAAACACGAAAGGATTATTGGACCTGTTATTGAATACGTGGCTAAAGAGAGTTGTTCTGAAGCAACAGCTATGGAGCGTGCTATAACCTTAGACAGTGTGGAAGAGTTAAAAAAACTATTGTAAGTTTTGTGTCTTCTGTAACGTCTTAATGATTTTCGACTCACTGTGCTAAAATGATTGTCTACGCTTATTTAGTAAAATCAAATTCAATATCAATTATGTACAAACAAATTATAATCAATTTATATACTTTTTGCTCATTTTGTAACAGATTTTTTCTACGACTTAAGTTTAAGTTCTATTTTTAAGATTTTATTTAAAATTATATATATATACATTATAAACGAACCTCAGCGAACTTATACACACTCAAATTATAATCAATCTATATACTTTTGATTTTTAGTATGTATTTTAAAATAATTCTTTTTTAATAGATATTTTTCTGTGACTAAACTCAAGTTTCTATTTAAGTTTACTTATAATTATATATACATAAACCTCTATAAATTTATATATCTAATTTCTTGTATTAATTTAAATCTAATGACTTATTGATTCTAAAAAATTAATTGAATTGTTTTAATGAAATTAAAAATATACATCATTGTGTTTATAAAATAATACAAATAAAAATTATGACAAAAAGTGTTAAAGTTGTAAATACATTTATTTGAAATTTTCCTTTTCCTCTACATTTAAAATTTAGTGGCACTCATATTCTTTTATTCAACTTATTATTATTTTCTCTAATAGGCCTTCTGATATTAGAGATGGGTACTTGATTGTGAACTCTGATGCTTCAGACTCGGAGCATACACCCACTGTTAGAATATTTGCTTCCTACGACATGGGTTGGAGTCAGCGAGGCAATGGTTACAACTATGATAGTTTGAATGGTTATTGTGCTCTTATAGGAATGAAATCTGGTAGAGTTTTGGATTATTGCACAAGAAACAGAAAATGCAAAATGTGTGATTCTGAATTACATACTGGCTTACATAAAGAGCATGACTGCCGTTTAAATTTTACTGGAAGTGCCAGAGCTATGAAGGCTGATGGAGCAATTGAACTAGTCAATAAAAGTAAAATATTAAAACAAGCTAATGTACAAGTAGGTGTATTTATAGGAGACAATGATAGCTCTTCAATATCAGCAATCCAAGAAACTAGTCAATACACCATTATAAAACAGTCTGATATGAACCATAGCACTAAGGGCGTTGGAAACTATCTCCATGATATTCATAAGGACGTTAAAAAAGATCCTGAGAAAGAATTGTCTAACGACATAATAAAACACATTCAAAGATGCTTTACTTTTGCCATTCATCAAAATAAAGGCAAAGTTTTAGAGATTCAGAGTGCTCTTAAAAATATTCCAGAGCACTTATTTAACAAGCACAGTAATTGTGGTGAGTGGTGCAAAATTGAAAATAATGAAAATTTACCTGGTACTTACCTAAATAATAATATTTTATATCAAGTGCTGACAGATTTATTCTTGCAGCTGGCAAATAATGCCCATAAATTCACCATTGCTGCCAGTAGTCAGCCTAACGAGAGCCTGAACCATTCAATGTGTTCTAAAGCTCCAAAAGGGATCTCTTACAGCACTTCAGAGTCTGCTGATTTTAGGTTCAGTGCTACTGTAGCACAAAAGAATGATGGAAAGAATTATCTTGCCAGCTGCATGAATATATTAGATATGGATCCTAATGGAAAGAAATTTCAAAAACACGTTGATATTTATAATAAACTTAGATTAAAAATTAAGGAGAAAACTAATCAGCCTGAATATAAAAAGCATCGTTTAGAATTGAAAACTCGTAGAGCCCAGTTACGGCATAGAAAAGAGAGATCAGAGTCAAACACGTATGAAAGCAATATGACACTGTTCGACAATTCACCACAAAATCACATAGAAATTAGAAACACAGATATTCCACATAAATATGAAGACCATAACTTGGCAATTGTTACATTTGATGTAGAAACAAGCAGTCTGAAATCTAACTGTGATATTCTTCAGATTGCAATGAAATCTGGTAAATATTTTTTAAATATATTCATTACGCCAACTCAGACTATTCAACCTTCAGCATCCAGTATTAATGGATTCACTAAGGTCCACAAAAAGTTGTTTCACCATGGAATAGAAGTTCCAACTATTTCTAAAGAGGCTGCATGCAAAAAAATAGTAGAGTACTTACAACTTTTTGAAAAAAAATGTATTCTAGTAGCTCATAACTGCAGATTTGATTCAACACGGTTTCTCTCAATGATGCAGAAGTCATCCATGTTTAATGATATTTTAGAGTACGTTTATGGATTCTCTGATACGTTAGTTATGTTCAGAGAAAAGTTTCCAAAGAGAGGAGGTGGTTATAAGCTAACTACTTTGACATTAGATTTGTTACAGCTTCCATGCAATGGAGCACATGATGCTCGCTTCGATGTGTCAATACTAGAAAAGCTTTGTTTAGCTTATTTTACAGCAAGTCAAATAACAGATGCATGTAAAACTATCTACACTCTTCTAGAAGAAATGGACAGCAGGGAAACTATGAAAAGACTGGCACCTTCATTTGAGCCAATGAAAAATGTTATAAGCACAGGTATCATTAATAGATTTGCTAGCTACGGCATAAGTTATGAGCATCTTGTTCAAACATTTAAAGCCAAAGGACGAGAGGAAACATTATATTTATTAGAAAGAAAAGTAGATGGTAAACCGACTTTAATTAAAACAAATAAAAATTTAGAGAAAATTTTAGAATATTTATTTACGTTGTAAAATCTATTTTGTCAAATATATCTGTT
The DNA here is from genome assembly GCA_018906775.1 of Sycophila sp. Sp_5. Classification (NCBI taxonomy): domain Eukaryota; kingdom Metazoa; phylum Arthropoda; class Insecta; order Hymenoptera; family Eurytomidae; genus Sycophila; species Sycophila sp. Sp_5. The sequence goes on from JACCID010000159.1 coordinate 170,589, forward strand.
AATGTTTACTATTTTGTACTGAAACGTATGTGATAAACTGTGTTCAACACTGTTAAAATATTAAGTTTGTTCAAGTTAACCTAAGACTTATTTCTGTTATCAACCCTGCTTACCATCTATTTCCCTATTTCCAGATGAAAGACAAATCCTCCAGTTCATCCTCCGTCACTATACAATTTTTATGCGTTAAAAAACTGAAATTTTAGTAATACTTTATGATAAATAGCTGTAAATAATAAGCATTCATATTTATCCATATGATCAGCTGCTAAATCTCTTATACAGACATTTGCTATACATTGTGACGCGAGGTACTATCGGGTACCTGCGCGCCGTCGCGAGCCTTCGCGGCGCGAGGAGGAGTTAGGCCGTGGCGCGCGGGAGCGGCGGCCACCTTAGAATCTCGGGAGATTCTCTCTAGCCGTCGACGACGACGGACGCGTGTGCGAGCGGACAACCCGAGGAAGGAGAGGAAGCAAGCGTCCAGTGCTTTCGTGCGAACGCGGTAGCAGCTTAGGACGAGCCAAAGCTGCGAACCTTGTAAGTACCGCCCGACTAATCTTGTGAGTGCGGGCGCGTACCGGCGAGGAGTCAAGGAGCGCCTTGACTCCCTGGCGTCGAACATTGTTCGGTGAACGTAGGGGGCCGTCCCCAGTTCACTACTTCTCTCTCTCTCTCTCTAGTTCGCGGTCGCGGACTCTCGTACGGTGGGAGTCGCGACTCTCGTGGAAGAGTCGCTGCGCGGTGCGATACCGATACCTCGAGCACGAGCTCGAGGTCGGGTTCGTGAGTCGTCGCGCGGAACGGGTAAGCGACCCGTTCCTTCGCGTGTGCGTGTACGTGTGTGTACACGCAGGGCAGGCAGGCGGCCTGCTCTTGAGCGCGGTGTTTGTTTACGCGGAGCAAGGTCGCGCTCTGCGTAAACATCACCGATCGCGAATCGCGCGATCGGCCGGCGAACTCTCGGCGCGGCCGAGAGTTTGTAAGAGCGCGCGCGCTTGCGTTCGCGCGCGGCTCCACTCGGCAACACTCGGGCGTGTTCGGAGCAGTCGGCTCGCACGCCCGACGGCTACTAACCTTTCGGGGCGCGATCATTGTAATTTCTCTTACGGAGGCAATAAAGGCCTCCGACTTGCCATTTTACTTGATCGCGTTATTCTTCCGAGTAGTCCGCGGGGCTACTCGTCAAACCCTCCTCGTCCTTAATCTCCCGGATACCGCCACTCTTTCGCAGAGCTGATCGGCCGGCATCAACTGTCATCCAGGAGGACGACAGCCACGCGAACGCGAGGAGCGCGTTCGTGCGACAGCACGCGAGTACGAGAAGTGAGAGTACAGGCGTACTCTCACGTTGTATACGGGCCGCGGCGACGTGTATTCGCCGTCGGGTGCTCGCGCGCACCCCGAGGTAAGGACCTCGCGGGGCACTCGTGTGTGCCCCATTGTACCCATCTCGCGGAGACAGGTCTCCTCCGCGAGGTGAAACGGTCAAAGGATAACCCCGTTACAACTGGCGCCCAACTTCACGTGCATTCGGAGGTTAGGAGGACAGGACCACGACGCGACGAATTTTAATTTTTCGTGAGCGAAAAATTTTGAATTAGCAGATCGGGTTACCGACTGGGTCGGTAATCTAGAAGCAGGAGAAGCTTCGCGAATCGGCCGCTAGGTGGCGGTGGGCTTTTTTCACAGGGAGTGAAAAAGCCGCGAAATTCAAATTTGAATTAAATTCTAGAGTTCGGGTGCGTTCGTGAAGAGGGAGTAAGAATAGAATTTTCTTTTAGGAACCGAAGGGGGAAAAATCAGGGGATTTTTCCAGTAGCAAATTCAGGTGGAGAGAGAGAATCTCGCGTGGCGGCGATCGTTTCTTCAGGCGGAAGAAACGTACGAAAAGGCGATTTCTTTGAGTTTTTGCATGTGGTTTGCGCGGAAAACAAATTTTTCGATTTCTTTTATTCGTGTTCGGAGAATTTATTCGATCAGACAGTCGCAGCAGTAACCTGCTCCAGTCAAAAATTTCTTTTTCACTTTGTTTGAAATTCCTGGAGTGTGTTCGTAAAGTGAACAGTCGCAGCCGTGCCCTGCTCCTGTTCAGAGACTTTACGATATTGGAACTCACGGGGAGTTCCAAATTCTGATTAAATAAGCGAACGGTTGCAGCCGTGCCCTGCTTCCATTCATAAAGCTTTTAATCACTGAACACACGGGGTGTTCAGAAGTCATTCAACAGCATACAGTCGCAGCCGTGACCTGCTTCTGTATCGGGCAGCTGTTGAGTGAAAACTCGGAATCTCAGCAAGCCAAAAGCAAAAACAAAAACAAGAATTCGTATTTTCGTCTGGGAACCTCTCGTGTTGGCTAGTTAGCGAACACATGTAATTTACAACGATTGTAATTTACTAACACGAGAAACACGTCTAGGAGAAAATTCTAAGGAGAATTTTTTCCATCCAAATTGAACTCGAAAATCGAAAGTTTTCGAGGAAAATTCATTTTCTTGCTGAATTTGTCAGCGAGAATTTCGAGTAGAGTCGCGTTAAATAAATAGAGTTTTTTTTTACGCATCTCAATCGCGACTGCGCTACAAACGGTAGGCAGTCGTAAAGAAATTCTCGAAGACGTGTTTCAGAGAGAATCTCACACTACACGGTAGGAGTAGTTGCGTCGCCAACCGAAAGGTCCGTCCCATAAATTTTTCCGTGTTTTTGGGATAGAGGGCAGGCCTGTACTCAATCAGGCGAAGATGGAGTATAAGCCAGAATCAACGGAAAGGGACGTCCAGCAGTGGCTGTCGGCGATCCCGGTCGAGGAGCTGGAGGAGACAATCCAGCAACTCGGACTAAGAACAGACGGCGACTGCTTTGTGCAGCGTCACCGTCTGTATAATTGGCTGCAAGGTAATTACACTGCAGCCGATTTTCAGGCGTGTGACTCCTCAAACGAGGAGGAGTTACGCACAGTCCGTGAATCGTTGAGGAAGTCCTTCATCGAAGTGATGTGTATGGACAGGACATCCACCACAATTCAGGACGAGAACTACGAGAAGGGCCGACCTCACCCTCTCTCGATCTATCAGAACAGCATCGTTTGCCATTCTGAAGGCGACAAAGGACTTGGCAACGTAGAGCCAAGTCGCACACCGCCATCGAAGTCAGAAAATGAAAAGGACCAAGATAGCGGGACCGATGACGACAGTCAGTCGTCACAGGGTCAATCGCTGAGGTTGGAATCTCTGTTACGAGATATCCAACAAACCGTTCGAGCAATCGAACGGAAATACGACAGCCTGTTGAACACAAGTGTCAACCAGGCGAGGGCATTGACGGCTCTCACGATGAGAGTCGATCAGCTGGCTCACGTAGTAGACCAGCAACGGCCACCGATGTCGAGCACAAGAATCGACGGCCGACAGATCGATACGCGAACGGAGCGGATAAATCCGTCGCAATCGACACCGCGCGTTGGATTCCAGGACACGTACACGATAGACGAGCCTGGAATCAACGAAACACTGAATGGTGCGAACACCATTCAGAACGCGCAACGGCGAATCCCGCCGCGTGAAATCAGAACGTGGACTGATTTCACGAACGGAAGGACAAGAGAGCTCACTGGTCCTTCTACAAGCGAATTAAATCGCACAGGCAGAGGTCACGAGGACCCCAGCCGAATAGTTAGCCGATGGAACGTCACGTTCTCGGCTAAACAAGGAGAAGACGTAGAGTCTTTCCTTAAGAGTTTCGAGGACAATGCCCGAGCGGCTAAACTTAACGAGAGCGACATGCTGGCGTCGCTCCCGTGCGTCCTCAAAGACGTGGCGAGCATGTGGTACAGGAACCACAGCCGCGATTGGCGAACATGGGCAGATTTCTGTCAAGCCACTCGGCGCAGATGGGGCTGCGCCCACGATAGGCAAGAGCGCCTAAGAGACGACATTAGGCGTCGTTATCAACAAACAGGGGAATCGAGCAGCCACTACATAACATGCATGGAGAGCATGTTAGGTGAGGTATCCCCGAGGATGACTAGGGTCCAGGAAATCGAGAAGATTTACATGAATCTTCTCCCGGAAATTAAAAGAATTATCCGGATAGAGATCTGTAATACGCCAGACGATCTAGCGGATCAATGCGTAAAGGCAGAATATATCCTGGACAGGGAAAAGGGCGATAGGACGCCAATCCCCCCATCCAAAGCGGTAATGCCAGAAACGGCATACAAACCGCAGAGGGAGAAGACAGGGACGTCTTCTCATGTAAAGGTAGCGGCAACGGCCGCTACACCGCCGGACACACAGGAGAAGCCCGATGCTCCGATAGCCGGGATAGGTCGGCAAGAGATGGCCGACCTGTTAACGAAGCTTAGCGGAGAGCTAGTGAAAGCTTTCCGCGAAAGCAACAAACAAAGGCAGGGAGGGGGAAACAAGGGTGCTTCCTCCTCGGCGAACAAAAATGGCCGTTCCGGAAGAGGCAACGCCAAGAAAAATTATGGCAGCGCGAAGGAAGACCAGAAAAATGGGCAAGCGAAAGAACCTATTCGCTGCTTCGGATGCAACAAAGAAGGCGTAATCCGAGCGAAATGCCCTAATTGCTCGCCGGAAAACGGGCAACAGGGGAAGTAGAGCACTCAACTACTTCCCCAAACGCCAACGAAGCTAGTCAGGAAGCTTCGGGAACGACCTCCCAGGACGTTAGCGGGACGGCACTACCGAATGCTCCTGCGGAGGAAAGCCTGGAAACCAGATGGTGGTTACAGGTGGAAGTGGAAGGTTTCCACTTCCGCGCGCTGTACGACACAGGCGCATCGGTCACAGTGATGGGACCGATCGGCCTGCAGTTGATAACTGCATGCGGCCGAACACTTATGCCAAGCGAGCACGCAGGTGCTAAGCTCGCTGACGGTAGCACGAGCCCAATCGTGGGCTGTGCTTACCTTCCCTTCACAATAGGTGGCATAAGCAGGGATATCAAAGTTTCGATTATCCCTGCACTAGATGCGGATTGTTACTTGGGCACGAATTTCATGCGGGAATTCGGCTCAGTACACAATCCGCGATCAAACCAGCTGACGTTGGTGGACGACAACGTCAGCGTGGAGCTCCAATTGGCATCAGTTAAAGAGATTAACATGATCCAGATCGGTGCAGTGGGCCTAGGCCATGTAACCGAGGAGCAACGAGCACAAGTTGAGGCACTTGTGCACGAAATGGTCGGCACGGAGCCGACCACACTTGGGTGCACCACGTGGGTGACCCATTCGATTGATGTGGGAGATGCTCGCCCCATCAAACAGCGATATTACCCATATTCACCGGTAATAGAGGCTGAAATGCACGCGCAGGTCCGTAAGTTACTGGACGCTGGCGTCATTGAACCATCTACGAGTCCGTGGTCAAGCCCGGTCGTGATGGTTAAGAAATCCGGTGGAGGATACCGGATGTGTATTGACTACCGACGAGTCAATACACTCAAGGTTTCGCCGGACGGCTACCCGGCGAAACGCATGGACGCGGCTTTCCGCAAGGCCAAAGCGGCAAAGTTTTGCACGACGTTAGACGTCAGCAACGCGTACCATCAAGTACCTCTGGACGAGGCGTCCAGAGAGATAACGGCTTTCTCTGTACCTGGAATGGGCCACTTCCAGTACAAGAGAATGCCATTTGGCTTGGAAGATGCAGGAGCATCTTTCCAACGCCTAATCGACATGGTCGTCACTCCAGATTGCGAAGACTTTGCATTCGCATACCTGGATGACGTCGTCATAATGTCGAAAACGTTCGAGGAGCATCTCGAACACCTTCGTAAGATCTTAGGCCGTCTACGAGAGGCGGGCCTAACGATTAATCGGCAGAAAAGCCACTTCTGCCAATGCGAAGTAAAATACCTGGGAGTAGTGCTGAACCAAGACGGGTTCCGCCCTGACCCAGAGAAGATAAGGCCGGTACTAGAGTACCCGCCGCCTAAGAACGTAAAGCAGCTAAGGCGCTTCTTAGGCATGGCATCGTGGTACAGGAAGTTTCTTGAACAACCTCCCCACGATCGCCGAACCACTTACGCAACTAACGAAGAAGGAGCGTAAGTTTGAGTGGACTGAAGTACAACACTCTGCATTCGAGCGGATAAAGGCTCTCATAGCTTCCGCACCAGTCTTGCAACGCCCTGATTTCAACAATGAGTTTGTTGTACAAACAGATGCAAGCGACTCGGGAATTGGAGCAGTTCTACTTCAGTTTGAAGACGGCAAGGAGCGAGCACTGGAGTTCGCCAGCCGCGTCCTCTCACCTGCCGAGAGGAACTACAGCGTGACAGAACGCGAATGTCTCGCTGTAGTATGGGCGATAAAGAAGTTTCGCCCATACATCGAAGGCTACGCATTTCGCGTAGTCACGGACCACAGCTGTCTGCGTTGGCTGCGCACACTGAGTGGTCCGACAGGGCGATTAGCGCGGTGGGCCCTGGAGCTGCAAGGCCACCAATTCACGGTTGAGCACAGAAAAGGTGCGCTCAACAATGTCCCAGACGCCCTTTCTCGAATGTACGAGGAGGAGGGCGAGGAGACACCAGTGGCAGGTGTCTCGTGGACGGGAAATTCCCAGGATGAGTGGTACCTCCAACAGCTTAAGAAAGCCAAAGAGGAACCACTCACCGATCCGAAGATGAAGTGGGTCGGGGGGAGACTGTTTTATTACAACCCCGACCAACTTATGCAAGGAATCCTGGGAGAGGACAACGAGGCTTGGGAGCTCGTCGTTCCTTTAGAAAAACAAGGGGATATCATGAAAGAGTGTCATGATAGCCCCACAGCAGGACACTTGGGGCGAGAGAAGACTCTCGCACGGGTTGCCCGTCAATATTATTGGCCACGTATGGATGCGTGCATCGCCAATTACGTGCGGCAATGCCAGACTTGCTAGCAGATAAAGGCTGAGCAAAGGCCGCCGACGGGACTCTTGGGCCGCAGGGTCATCGAACGACCCTGGCAGTATGTCGCAGGCGACATTATGGGCCCGCTACCCAAGACGAGTAAAGGGTACGAATACATCCTAGTTTTCCAGGATTTATTCACACGGTGGGTGGAAGTGATACTGCTCCACCGCGCCACAGGCGAAGCCATACTTGCGGAGTTCACAGAACGCATCTGTCTCCGGTTTGGAACACCCGAAGTCTTCCTCTCCGACAACGGGACAGAGTTCAAAAACCGAACGATCGACGGTTTTTTGAACAAAAAGGGGATACGTCATGAAACGACGCCCCCGTACCATCCGCAGGCTAACCCTGTCGAAAGGGTTAACCGAACGATGAAGCAGATGATCATGGCTTTCATCCAAGATGACCATGATCGCTGGGACGAGCATCTTACAGAGCTCGTCCACGCGTTCAACAACTCCAAGAGTAGTGCCACAGGAATGACACCTGCGTTCCTCGTCTACGGCAGGCATCCGAAGCCCTTAGACTCGGAGTATAGCAGGCAGATGCTTGATATACTAAAACGAAACGAAGAGGAGGCTCGAGAAGAATGGGCTCTCCGAATGAGGAATCTCTCCGAGGTCCACGACATGGCAGCGGAGAATTCCGACAGGGAACGGGATCGACAGGCGCGTTACTATAACGCGGGCCGACGTGAAGCGAGCTTCAAAGTCGGAGATCTCGTATGGAAAAGGAATAAAGTCCTTTCCAATGCGGCAAAAGGAGTAGCTGGGAAGCTAGCTCCGAAGTTTGCCGGACCGTACGATGTTACGGAAATCTTGGGCAGCAACACGTACGCGTTGCGTGACCAAAGTGGACGGACAGTGGGTCCGATCCACTCAGAACAGATGAAACCGTACATCCCCGGCGCAGACGTTCCTGCTGAAGAAGAGGACGTTGAGACCAGCGCCCGACCTCCGGGGGAAGGCGGGAGTCGTAAAGCGTCCTACGCCGTCACGCAAGATAGAAACGCGACGGGAAAGCGAGGACCGGGTCGTCCACCCGGTTCTAAGAACAAGGCCAGCGCGGCCAAAACGTAAGACGCGAGGAAGACACGGTTGACAGGAAAGAACCGACTCTGAGAGGCATTCCTCACCATCCCTCTTTTTCTTTCTGTCCCTTTCCTAGATGGACACGTACGAGATGGAGGAGAGGATAGCCCGTCTCTTCAGCGAGGACGCTGAGGAGTACTCAGCGGAGGTCGTGGCCGGGGGCACCCTGGAGGGGACCCCCAAGGCGACGGAGGCGATTGGGGAAAGGCCCCAATCCCCGTCGAGCCGGTCAGGACCGGAGGCGAGCGACCAGGAGGTCGCCCGCGAGACGGAGGCGTGCGGCGAAGCCGCCTCCCATCAAGCAGAGGACCAGGAGGTCCCCTGCGCAACAGCGAGCGGCAGCGAGGCCGCCCGCGAAAACGCCGAAGCGAGTGGCCAGGAGGCCACCCGCACTCTACGGCGACCCCACGTCCCCGAGCCAGGGGCCGTGGCCTCGACGACGGTGAGCGTCGCCGAGGAGGGGGACGGAGAGGAGCTCCGTTCCCAGCCAACCCAGCGAGGAGGCGCCGAGGACGGCGCCCCCCTTCCGCAGCGGCCCCTTTCCGCTGCCGAGAGGCTGGAGGAGTTGGAGGCTTGGCTCCGCTCCTCCACCGAGGTTTATCGCCGGGCGGTTGGGCAATTGGAGGAGGCCCACCGGAACTTCCTGCGCTGTGCGGAGGGGACTGAGGGAGAGCTGGCGGAGATGACGCGCGCCTCCCTCAGCCTCGTAGAGATCCGCGCGCAGCGGGCGGGCCTGGCCGCATCACGTCGAGCTTACGACGAGGTGTACCAGGCCCACCACAAAAAGAAAGCGGAGGAGGACCGCTTGAGGGCCTCAATGGAGGCCAATCAACGGCGGCTCCAGGAGGAGCAACAGCGGCAGCAGGAGCGTTGCCGCGAGAGGGCCCTCTAGGCCAAGAAGGAGGAGGCAGCGGAGAAGAAGCGTCTCGCGGCCCTCCGCGCCCGTGTGGAAGCGGACGCAAAGGATAAGCGGCGCCGGGAGCTTTTTGAGCTGTACCCGGGCCGCTTCTTCTGCTCAGTCTGCGCGGAGCCAGGCGTGCTCTACGCTAACCAATGCCCGAAGAAGGACCAGCACGGGTGGTACATTAGCAAGAGGAGGTACCAGTAGGCTGCCCGTGTTGGATCCTTCTTCACACCACTGATGTAAATGAGGGCCAAATAAAGGCCTCGCGCCCTTAATTTACACCATAGCGATGCAGTTCGTGTCGACTTTATTTACCTCTCCTCGTCCTTTAATCCCTAATCCGTGGAGGATTGGCTCGCGAAGAGTTACAGAAGCCGTAAAGTCGTAACTTAACGGCGTCTGGGGGGAGGGTGTGACGCGAGGTACTATCGGGTACCTGCGCGCCGTCGCGAGCCTTCGCGGCGCGAGGAGGAGTTAGGCCGTGGCGCGCGGGAGCGGCGGCCACCTTAGAATCTCTGGAGATTCTCTCTAGCCGTCGACGACGACGGACGCGTGTGCGAGCGGACAACCCGAGGAAGGAGAGGAAGCAAGCGTCCAGTGCTTTCGTGCGAACGCGGTAGCAGCTTAGGACGAGCCAAAGCTGCGAACCTTGTAAGTACCGCCCGACTAATCTTGTGAGTGCGGGCGCGTACCGGCGAGGAGTCAAGGAGCGCCTTGACTCCCTGGCGTCGAACATTGTTCGGTGAACGTAGGGGGCCGTCCCCAGTTCACTACTTCTCTCTCTCTCTCTCTAGTTCGCGGTCGCGGACTCTCGTACGGTGGGAGTCGCGACGCTCGTGGAAGAGTCGCTGCGCGGTGCGATACCGATACCTCGAGCACGAGCTCGAGGTCGGGTTCGTGAGTCGTCGCGCGGAACGGGTAAGCGACCCGTTCCTTCGCGTGTGCGTGTACGTGTGTGTACACGCAGGGCAGGCAGGCGGCCTGCTCTTGAGCGCGGTGTTTGTTTACGCGGAGCAAGGTCGCGCTCTGCGTAAACATCACCGATCGCGAATCGCGCGATCGGCCGGCGAACTCTCGGCAACACTCGGGCGTGTTCGGAGCAGTCGGCTCGCACGCCCGACGGCTACTAACCTTTCGGGGCGCGATCATTGTAATTTCTCTTACGGAGGCAATAAAGGCCTCCGACTTGCCATTTTACTTGATCGCGTTATTCTTCCGAGTAGTCCGCGGGGCTACTCGGCAAACCCTCCTCGTCCTTAATCTCCCGGATACCGCCACTCTATCGCAGAGCTGATCGGCCGGCATCAACTGTCATCCAGGAGGACGACAGCCACGCGAACGCAAGGAGCGCGATCGTGCGACAGCACGCGAGTACGAGAAGTGAGAGTACAGGCGTACTCTCACGTTGTATACGGGCCGCGGCGACGTGTATTCGCCGTCGGGTGCTCGCGCGCACCCCGAGGTAAGGACCTCGCGGGGCACTCGTGTGTGCCCCATTGTACCCATCTCGCGGAGACAGGTCTCCTCCGCGAGGTGAAACGGTCAAAGGATAACCCCGTTACAACATATACTTACCGACCTTCGCGCGACGTTGCCGCATGTCTATCGTAACAACGGCTGTTTAAAAAATTTTAACTTTATCGTTAAAATACTCTTTAAATCTTCCTATAAGGCACATTATAAAACGCTCTAATGTATTCTTTAAGAAATACAGATTTAAAATATCTAAGGCTTTTCTATATCTAATAATTTTTTTTTCTAAAAAGATTATGAAATGGAAACGAATCTTCGACCGCCCATAAGAGCGCATGTAATTTTCAATATTTTTAACGTTTATTTACTCAACAAAATTATCTATAAGAAAATATGAAAAAATTCGAGGAAATTATATTTTGCTGTATAAAATCATATTCAAAAATTCAAATAAATCTGTTAATATTTTTCTAATCATTGAACATCCTTAAAACCTAATACAAAGAGTGTAGTTGGCAAAAAACATCTTTGAACACTGTATTTTAGATATCGAGCGCTATTTTGAGTTTGCCATATTAAATTTTTTTCAATTTCATATCGATTTCAACGAGAAAAGAATATTATTCTAAATTGTACTCATTGCAATGATTAGGCATAGTTTTTTTTTTACAAAAAAGATATTTTTGCTATATTTTGTAAATTAAAAAACTTTTCCTGTATTTAGGACGCCATCTTGATTCCGCCATCTTGAATTTTCAAAAAAATCCAACGGGATTTTAAAGAGCATATAAAAATTCCACGATTTAAAGCATTTGCGATGATCAGGCTCTGCTTTTTCGTTTTTAAAATTTAACATTATTGAAAAAAAATACTTATAATTTTGGATTATTTTTTGAAAATATTGTTGTAACTTTTTGTAAGAAAGGTATAGGATAATTCTGACTACGGCATTCGAAAGAGGAGACTTTAAACCATTGGAAATGGTACTTTTCAATTTTTTTTAGTCCGATTGTGTAAAAAGTAAGAACGTTGAAAGTTCAGAAAAAATTTAGAACATTTGGTACGAAGTAGGTTAACAGCCCAAATCTCTCTTAAGAAAAGTTATGCCGGGATGTTGTGAAGCCGTTAATAAAGCAATTTGATTGGTTCAGAAACAAATATCCAATCTGAATATAGTTACAATGTTGAACTTCTAACCTCAAGAAAATTGAGCGCCGAAAGCTCGCACTGGATTTTGCTAGTCGTATAAAATTTCAAACAATAAATAAATGGAAAAAATAAGCAAATATATTTTGAAGTAACTTACAAATTGAAGAAATATTTTAATGTAGAGAAGATAAAAACTGTCTATTCAGTTATTCGCTTGAGATTACCCATGGGAAAATTTTTATTTTTTTATATTTTCATGTTAAAAACTTCATTTAAAAAACTTTACTAACAGCAACGGTGTGATCAACAATTATCACATATGCTAATTGACAGATCACAATGATTTACAGAATATTTTTTAATGATCTGCGACTGTGCCGCCTGAAAACGTTATTTTTTAAAGCAAATCACGCAAGAGGTTGTAAAATTCAAATCATTATAAAATTGCTTCTTTGGGAGGCACATTCTTGAACACCAAATGTCAAAATGTTCCTTTCAATGTCTAGAAACATATTCTTTTGGATTTTGGCATTTAGTGGTCCGTTGAAAAAGATACAGTAAAATATTCAAAAATATTATTTTTTTCCTAAATGTGATACACGCAATTTCATTGGATTCTGATATTTTTTCAATAAAAGGCACACTCTTGAATTAATTTTTTCTCATTTTATACATTAATTTGTAGAAAAATTTACAAATCTTAATATTTTACGTTAAAAAAGTTGTGTTGGTTTAAACAAAAAGAAAAACTAAATACACGCTGGTTAAATGCGTCATTTTGCACTTAATTTTCTATAGCATGTATACAGACGAGGACTTACTCAATTTTTAGTTACATACCATGAAAAATACTTTTGTTTTCTATAATTGTATATGTTATAAACCAAGGGTACATTATAATTTACCATTAAAATTTCTACGCAACTTAAAAGTTAAAACTTCCAGGGATGTCTCTATATACACTAATTTCTATTTTCTAATTTCAAATAAATTTTTTTCTATCTTTTTAATAGAATTATAAATTCTTTTAGGTACTTTTTTTTGCTATTAGAATTTTTTATTTAGCTAATTTCCTAATAATAGTCTACGCTATAAAAGAAACGTTATATATTAAATTTATTCTTATATTTATCGAAGATAAGTATTGACACTGATAACGTTCTACGTCCCAGGTATTCAAACCCCGGGCGAGATGATGGAATTCCTGGGCTGGCAGAATGGAAGGTGTGTCAGACGTGGAAGGTAAAGAACGCGACTGGCACTGAAACAGGACAAATGGCGGTGCGGGTACTGATGGAGGAAGTGAGGATCAACCCTTTGGGAGCTGTCCTTCAGGCCCTTCTGTGGAGTAGTACGCGCACGTGACCTACTGCGAAAAGAAAAATCAGAAGGGTGGGTTGCAACTACCACCAACTGTGCAGCAGAGGGATCCGGAGCTTTGCCACATGGAAAAGAAAGAATTCAGACCTGGGTAGAACAGTAACATCGCAAAAGATGGAGTAACAGCCAAGGGTGCGAAGATACCTAAGGTATCACCGGTGAAATGGTACCTCGAGGCTGGAAAATAGAGCTGATCAACCTGGAAAGAAGGAAGATCAACTGGTGGTAAGCTTGCTCACAGGAAAAACTATTAGGAAATTCTGCAGGCTCTGCGGTGAATAGACGAAACCCCCATGCCCCTTTTGTGTGATTGCCCTATGCTTGTAGGTGTTAGGCGGATAGTGTGTGTGGGGACTTCATGTTAGAGCCCGGATATGCTAGGGATTTGAACATATCGGGCCTTATTGGCTTAATAAAAAGAATCAGAACCAGCCCATGAGCAATTGTAACTTTAATAACAACTAGACCAACAATGTTAATAATTTTGAGGTAGCCGCTGCCCTCACTGCTGCGTGAGTTCTGAATGACCAGGTATGTAAATAAATACGTAAATTTTTTCGTAAATAATTTCACTGGTTCGTTAGTTCTATGGGACAATTAAAATCCTCTCTTTATTGTCTGAGTAATTACATATTGCACATAAGTTAAAGCTTCTTACTTATGCTTACCATAAATATAATCATAATAGCTGTTCCCAATACTTATTTATGTAGCGAAAGGGAGGAACTTTCCTAAAAATTAGAATGTCAAGGGAGTGGATCATTTCCACTTACACCCAGCACGTTAAAGCTGTACGTGTTTCGCCGCGTGCACAGCGATCAAACAGGATCGTCCGGGGCCGCATTTCCTCTTCCCGATTATTAAAATCGATAATTGGAGAGGCACGGTAAAGGAGAAATGAAGCTTCTTGAGTCCGTTTAGCAATGGATGAATGGAATTCGAGAAGAGAGGTGCAAATGAATTTGTTGTGAATATTGTATTTTTATAAAATAAAAGAAAGAGGAGCCTGGCAATGAATGTTATTTTGTTCGTTCTTAAACTCTCTTCTTCTGACGTTTTTGATTGTGAACATCACATTGAAAACAATATAAATTATCTCTCAACAAAAATTGTTTAAAAGTGGTATTTCTTTTTCCCTCGACTACAACCCTGGGTTTAGCTACCAGTGTAGCATATACAATATCTAATCTTTTAATTATTTTATTTTATTTATTTATTACAGTAATAGTCCATTACAGGGTAAATGCAAGTACATAAAACTTCACTCAATTGTTCTCAATTTTATTTTTTAAGTAAGCTTAAATTTTTACTAGCAGAAATAAGTAAATTTGGTATACAATAACAGAAATATCATTAAAAGATGGAACTTTCAAGTGACAATTTTTAATATAAATCAATAAGATATAAACTCATTGACTTGAGCAAAATTGTCAATCAAATTTTTGTTTTTATTGCATCTGTAATGAAGTGACAAATTTGTGAATTCTCTACCTAACAATTTAACGTCCATTAGTTCTATCAGACAGACAAAACTACCTATTTGCATTTGTTTATTTGTTTGTTATTAATTTATAGTTTAAAATAGTACAAGTTTATTTTAAGTATAAGTTTACAATTTACTTCATAATTCTTTACTTAAGGATTCTTCAGTTCGTTGAATTGTTAAATAAATAAATAAGTAAATAATTTTTTTTCGTTTTTATAAATAACTACACGGCCAATTTATTCTTCATCGAACGATTGATTGGTGTTTTCGTCAAATTTATACTTTAAAAAGACTTCTATCGTAAATAATAGTAACCCTATCCGTAAATAAATGAATGAATAAATAAATAAATAAATAAATAAATAAATATGTACTTAGAAAGTAAATCTAAATCTAGGAATAAAAGCATAATATTACCAAAAATAAATAAAACTGTAAGTAATAAAAATAGTTATATTGAGACCATAAACACCTTCAATTCATTACCGAATGAATTAAAGTGCTTAAAATTAAATGGAAGAAATATCAAGAATAATATCAAATAATTTATAAAATTATATTATATTTTATTTTGAAAATTTTAAAAAAATATTAATTTTATTAAAAGTATATTTGCGACTGTTGACATTTATCTCTATGTGAACTTTGTAAGCATTAATTATTTGTAAACTTTATGTCTTTTTTTTTAATTTCAAGCTAGTTAGTAAGTTTTGGCTATACCAGCCTATGTACAGGTAATAATACTTAGCTCAATAGGAATCACCTTTTTAATTTTTACTGGTTCAATAAATTCAATTCAAATTCAAATAAATAAATAAATAACTATACATGGAACTGTATACATATGTATACAATATACATTGCTCGGAACAATTAGTGCGTTCTTGAGCAGCGATATCGTCTTCCCGGCACCTCGGAACTTCCGTGGACGAAATTCTGGAACGATCGACGAACGAAGCTGCTCTCGTCTCAAAGACATACCACTGATTCCGCCGAGCGACCGGCGGTGCGGGCACACATATCGATGCGATTCCTAAGCTTCTCGCGACGATCGACGGTCTTGCCAAGGAATTCTCGACGGATGTAATTGTGTAATTCCTCCTTTTATATATGACCAGTGCACCGAACGCGAGGGGAATTTCCGACCTCTCGCTCACTTCGAAAGTGAATCTATTGGGGAGGGGAGGGGGAGGGAAGGAGTGCGACTACGCGCAATGCTGCTTTCATTTAAATTTATCCCCGAAAAGTTCTTTAGCACAGCTCTGGATTCTTTTGTACGACTAATTGAATCGTGGTCGTATCGCCGTCTGTGCGAAATCGACAACTTGGCGCGGGCACACCGATAATTCATAAAAAAAAAAAGGATCAGGAAAAAAGGAATAGAGGGCGGCTGGCATGCTCTTTTTTTTTCTTCTTACAGTGCGGCTTTCAAGCAATTGGAAATATCGACTATCGTTCCAACTTGGCTGATTCGTTTTAATTTGGAATATTAATGGTCGACGTTCGCAACAAGGCGAGAGAGAAGAAAAGTGTGCAGCTATATTTTTTCTTTTTTTATATACCTCTTTTACCCTTTTGAATATGTTTTAATAATTGCCGTCTGATCGTTAATTTAGGAGAAAAAAAGGAACGCTATATAGCGGACTTGCGATGCAATTATATGTCAAACGATTTTTAAATTTTTATTTGATTGGTCGAAGTACTGCAGTTCCTTTAAAATTCTTCGTCGGTTTTAATATGCAGTGCAGATTTCGTCCCGATAAAATAAGGACGAACTTGTTTAACCTTTAGACTGCCGGGATTTGAAAGAGCATATCACCTTCAGAAAACTGGTATATAAGGTATCTTATATCAACGATTGATCATACACAAAGTGTCGATCAATGGGTGCGTCAAAATATTGATTTTCCGTCAGGGAACGGAACTGCTAATGTTAAAAATTTCAAGTTTTAAAAATATTATTTTTTAATGGTAAAAAGTACTTCTTTCTTCATAATAATATTATATAAATTAGATTTATCGATTTAGATAACTATTTAAAGTATTTTAAAGGGTTGTTAGTAAAATTTTAGAGGTTGTTTTGAAGGTATTTCACCCCTTTAGACACGGTATTCAAGTTTTATCTATTTTGGAATGCAAATACACTTTTTCGGGGTATTTTTCGACGCCGAATCCGAATTTGATGTCAAAAACATAATAAATCTGAAAACAACCCCTAAAATGACTAAAAATGAAATACCACCCCTTGAGACTTGGTATTCAGTTTTTCAGTTGGTTTTCATTTATCTCGATGTGTGAACATACATTCTAATGTTGTTATTTTATTTATTGACACTTCAGGACGTAGTTGAGCTTGGTCAGGAAAATCTTTTATCGACGGATAAAAATAAGGATCAAAGTATACGTCAGGTGCTTCGTAATCATCATTTAGGATATCATTTGAATCAATATCGCTCGCAATGCCTCTATCTCTAACATTTTCTTCAGGCTCTGATTCTCCACTACTCCAAACATTGTTTTCTACATTCATTGTATTACGCAGTTTGTATAATAAGAAATAAAACGAAAAAAATACTGTATTTTCAATACAAAATATTTAAATTCAATAAATTTGGTGTTCAATCTCCCAGTTTTCTTATGCAAGAGAATAATTTATAAATTTATTTCTGATTCACTATGTTAATTTTTCATAAAAATTATTTTATGAAAATAAATCTATTTATAAGCCACATGCAAACAAAGCAACATATTTTTCCAAAAAAACCTAAGATGAAAGCATCATAAATATGGGAGGGAGGGAGGGATAGCGGGGGGGGGGGAGGGGGGTTGAATTGAAAAAAAATAAATTCAGTAACTAAAATTTTTATCAAAATAATAAAATATATTACGTTGATAATTTTAGATATTTGCAAACAAAGCAACGCATTTTTTTCAAAAAAAAATAATCCAAATGGTAGTACAAGGCATAGAACGGGTAAATAAGGGTAAAGAAGGGTTGAAAGGGGTTGGGAGAGATAAATTTATAATAAATTATATTCGATTGTAGTAACAAAAACTTTTTTGAAAGTATATTTCGTTGCAATTATGGTCAGATCGATAAAAGAAAAAAACCGCTTGTGCAGAGAAAAATGATAGTTTTAAGGGATGTCGGGTGGGTGAAAAGGGGTGTAAAGGGGTAAATTTATCTTAAATGGTTGTAAAAAGTAAAAATTCTATTAAGGTTATGCATATTTTAATCTAAAAATAAAGATTGAAGAAGTTTTTTGTTGCGTCAAAATATTGATTTTCCGGCAGTCTAAAGGTTAATTAGTTTCATTGAAATAAACATTAATTTACG
This sequence comes from Sycophila sp. Sp_5, assembly GCA_018906775.1. Classification (NCBI taxonomy): domain Eukaryota; kingdom Metazoa; phylum Arthropoda; class Insecta; order Hymenoptera; family Eurytomidae; genus Sycophila; species Sycophila sp. Sp_5. The sequence goes on from JACCID010000159.1 coordinate 188,335, forward strand.
CAAATGCAACTTTTACAAGTAACGATTCTAATAATAGTTTGGCTCTTATAGTATATAAATTTACTCTGTCACTTTGCCCTAATTATTTTTTTTGTTCCTTTCTTATTTTTCGCTAATATCCAATGCCTTGCTCTGCCATTAAATTGTTATTTAATCATTATATTTGAAACTCCAATAGAAAAATAATAATAATTTAAAAATTTGTAAATATTTTGTGTTACATTAAACATTTTCAAGCATTACGTCTCTTAAACTAATAAATATAATTATTACTTGATATTAAAATAAGGATTCTCTTCACGTCACCGTAGAAAATTTAATTTTACTTTTATAACGACGCTGAGATATAATTTTCAACTATAATAATAAATTATATTATATTTTATAGACTTAAATTTTCATGATATTTTTCCATTATTAAAGTGACCTGCTGAAATTAGAAGAATTTATTTATACGTCGATCGTCTGCCCGTTAAAATCATAAAAAATTAAGCAAAAAGAGTATACATTGATAACAGTCGCCAAAGTCGTTTATTTTATTCCGTCTCATAAACAATGGTTTTAAATGCTTTCTGCGTAATAAGTTTAATTCGAGTAAGTGGAATCAATAACCATACTTTAACAGTGCGCCATAATATTATGGCTAAAGTAGGTTTGCTAATAATTGATTTGTACGTAGCTTAATTCCGAATTGACCAGCGGGATGATAAACAAGAGCGTAATATTTAATTCGCCGCGCAGCCCTCCTTCCGCGAGGAAATGGAGACGGGGAATATTGGAATTTATGAAGCTGCATAAATTCTATCGAAAACGCGCTGTTTGATTAGCTTTGCATTTAAATATTCGAAACGACTCAAAAACTACTTACTGCGATTAATTACATCGCGAATGCTGTTCTGTTTTAATGAACCGTTTAATCATGCTATCGCCACTTTAAAAGCTTTATTGTCCGAATACAATAAAGCTTTTTGGGCCATCCTTAATATCATGCGTGTACTCTCGCGACCTACATTCATTTTTTAAATGACCGCCTGCATTATATCATTGCAGGTGCAATGATCATCAATTATCTTTATCGATTCTACATATTATTAAGTTTAAATGTACTTTTTAAAAAGAATTTAATGTTTTATTGGAAAAATGCTCTCTAATTCGCGTAAAATCGTTATATTCGGAAATCCGAAATCATTCTCAATTAAAGTCAATTAAAAATACTTAATTTGCTTATAATACAGGGTATAAATGAAATTTCCAAAAAACACGAGATATTTGGCCACCGTTAGATAGTGATCTATCATTTAGTAATATGATTTTTTTACATTATTCAAGTTTTTCTCATCAAGGTATTGTTATACGAACTTGGAACCTTATAAAATAATATAAAATTATATAGATCATTATCTAACGGAGGACAAATATCTCGTGGATTTTCGGTATTTCATTTATACTCTTTGTTATAAACAAATTAATTGTTTTTTCGTCTGCTACATTATGGCGCGAAAGTTGAAGTTTAGTTGAATTTTGAAATTTTTCTGCCTTTGCATAGATATCTTCTACAAAAACTTGATAAAATGCTGTAAATAAAATAGATGTAAATTATTACACATGGATTTTTTTACTTACTCATAGAGGATGCTTCGTCACAGTAAAAAAAGTTTCTCTAAAAACACATTAGAATTTGTTTTGAGTATTTTTGTTGTGTACGTGTGTCTCGCTTCGCTCAGGCGCTAAACTGACACTCCTCTACGAATCAATTTTTTCGCACTATAAAGTTGATATCACTACATCAATAAATCATTTTTTATGAAGATCATAAAGTAAAATTTTTAAACTTTACCGTACAACTGATAAAACGTGTATTTTATTCTTTTATAAAGTAAAATATTGCCGTTTTACTTAAATTTTGGACCGGTTTTACTCTTCAGACTTTAAGGTGTAGAAAAGAAGTTTGATAAAGTATTAAATACGGTTCGTGCGTGAATAATCTTGATAATTGAAAAACAACTGTGAAATATGAAGGTGTAAATTAAAATTGAAGAGCGACGATTATTTTCGAAACAAAGATATTTTAAATCCGTAAGAAACGATCGAGGCTACGATCGAAGCAGTATAAGCGATTTTCGGAACCTGACTGCAGGTACTTCGAAGCGAACTGGAAGTTCATAAAACAAGCCTCAAGGAAAGTACGCCGAGCGAGAGTTTGATATATAGAGTCAACGCGTCAGTCGGTGCCTGGCCGAGTCCGAGGGTAGGATCAGGAGTCGCGAGGGTATTCTGGGGGCTTGGCACTCGGTATATTTACAATAATTGTTGAATTTAAAATCATGACTATCTTAATGCGAATATGAGAATAGCGACATTTATTTTACAAGAAATATTTTTTTTTCATATGTACCCAGTTGAAAATAGAAACGATGAAATCAACATTGAAAGTCAACGTGGATTTAGCGTTGATTTTGAATATTTCTGAACGTTGAAAAAACGTTGATTTTGCCTGATTTTCAATGTTTCTTTAACGTTTTAGGTTTCCTAATTTAATCGTCGTAAACGTTGATTTTTAACGTTGATAAAAAGGTTTTCATAACCTGTGTCGTAAACGTTGATTTTCAACGTTAATAAAAAGGTTTTCATAACCTTCGTCGTAAACGTTGATTTTTAATTCATAAAAAGGTTTTTCTAATGTTTGTTGTAAACATTTGAAAATCAAAAAATCAACATTGGATCAATGTTGACTTTCAATGTTGATCTCAACGTTTCTATTTTCAACTGTTATTAAACTATTATTTTTCGTATTTTTTAAATAATTTTCATATTTTTTTAAAATAATTACCGGATTTGAATGTGAAGCAGGAATAATCGACACAGCTTACTGATGCATTCAACAGAGACTGAGAAAATTTTCGTGAAAAAATCACTGTAAATTTTATGTCACTTTTGGCCCTTTGTCGAAGTCTTGTAATTTTTAAGAAATCTATCTTAAAATTAGCCGAATTTACTCATAAAAATTATATGAGGCTCCCTATAAAAATTACAAGGTTTATTTTCTAAAAATTATGTATAGAATGATGTAACTTTTCTTGTAAAAATTATACAATTCTTTCTGTTAAAGTGATAGAATTGTTATGTTAGAATTGTTGTTGCAATAATTGCATCTTCTTTTTCTAAAAGTTAAAACATTTTGAAAGTTATGAAGCTTTTCGTGTAAAAATTATGGAGTTTTATATTCTTGAAAATAAATAAATTGCCAATGCATAAAAATCATTTTTTGACGTAATTTATACAGGGAGTTTGACCATCGTTTTTGCGATAAAATCCTTTCGGTGTAGATTGACCTGAGACGTACAACGCGCCTTCAAGTAATGTAAATTACATAGATCTCGAAATGTTTTTTTTCTTTATGATAGTTAAATACGTAGTGACAGAAGCTTTGCAGCTGGTTTGGGCGGCGTTTAAGGTGATGTAAAAAAAAGAAGTAAAAAGTTTTACAGTAGACGAGCACTTGTAGACCATCGCGCGATAAACGCGTCAACTGCACGAAAGACTTTTATCAAGCTGTACAGAAACGGACTTTCTCCCGGGCTTACGACAATAACATGGTGAATTTTCACCTTGAGAGTCACTTTTATCCTTAGCGCGCTCTTAAGGAGTTCGACCTCGAACAACGTAAAATTGCCCCTTAAAAGAAAAAACTTCGAAGCCTTTATCGCTGGAAAGAAGACGGAAGAGTCAGAATTTGAAGTAAACGGTCTGCTTGTTTCGGTCTTGAAAAAGTTGCCGGTTAAAAATATCCGAAACGGGTACATTTACATTTTAAGTAGTAGAGCTTAAGTTAAGTCAGCCGTGCAAATATTTCTATGCAGATTTAGAACAACGAGGTGCAATTGAACTATTTTAGATCAACTGACAATAAAATCCATATATTTTTAAATTAAAATAAATGTATTTAAATTAAAATAAAGTATGTATAATAAAAATAGCGACTATTCTTTTTTAATTTGGCGAACTGCACACTGCCTCCAATGATTACGGATTCAAATCTAGAGCGCAGACCTTTCTCACATTACTCTTCTTTTCTTTTTTTTTTCATTTTCATTTTGCCGCGAGTGCACAATTTGCGCGAATTTCATCTGCAGGAATTTCATCAAACAAATTTCGAAAAAAATTATAACCCCAATTTTTCCGCGCGCTTTTAGCAAAAGATAAAAAGTGAATGACTTTTGAAAGGACATTTTGTTTTCAACCCTTTTTCTTTTTTATTGGAATGTCCCAATGAATATATATTATATGCCTACACAAATATTCCATCGCAACACAAAAACCTGATATTTATATTCATATTTAAAGATTAACAAACTATCCGCTCAGTGCCGTATGGAAACCAATCAGAGTTTAACTCTGGAAACGGAATGTAGGTCAATGAAGAAAAATTGATTCGAATTACCTCGGAAAGTTTTCCATTTATTCACCCCGCAAATCTGCTTCGCTCACGACAAAGAAGAACTGTATACATATATAAACGACGGAGTGTAAAATTAGCGATGCAGATCGCTTTAATTTTTGCAAGAAAAAAGTGGGGAAAAAATGTTAAATAAGTTTTAATGAAATTATATGCAGCCATCATAAAAAAGCCGTAAAAAGATCTTTATAGTCTCACTTTGAAGGATGGTGTACGTATTTACGGTAATGCCGCGTGCGCGCGCAATCATTCGAAATTATATTGGATAACGTACACGCGGCAGTCGTGCCACGAGCACGTGTATACAGCGCATAATATTTTTACGAGTAATCGAAAGCGCGACGGTAAAAAAATGTCGGGCGCATCGTTATTCCGGCCGATTAAATAACGTAAACTAGTTTCCTTCCATAAAAAAAATAAATGATTACACCGAGATTCGTTTCCGGTGGAATGATTTGAAAGCTCCGAATACTTAGCAGCGACGGGGTAGGGGCAAACCCGATATATTGGCAGCTTGCTTCCTCTGTAAATAATTTTTAAAATCATTTTATCTATTGCATTGCTATTGAATCAACTATTGCGGAGCGTGAAATACCCAACTGTTCTCTGGAGACAGTAAGTTTCAAAAACTTTTCAAAAAACTAAAATTCTTAATTTTCTCAAAAATTAATGGAACTTCCAAACTGCCAAAGATATTGCTAAAACTATAAAAAAAATACTAAAAAATTTCAAGTAGATTCATTCAATTGCACTAATATTTAATTTAATTTGATGTCCAGAATAATAATAAACATACAATAAACTTATAGAAGTATAAGCTTATATCGTAATTCCTATAGAGGTAAAGCATTTACCTCTATAAGCACATCCTACATTTCATCCTGTATATTTTTTTCTCAAAAACGAATCCATTAAAACATTTGAAAATGTTATGAGATATAATTCTAAATAGTATTAATATCCATGAATTATTTAAAAAAATTTTAATCATTATTTTTCAATATTTTGATTTTTTTTAAATTAAAACAGAATTTCAGACGGTAAATAATTGAAATTGTATTTTCTTTTAAATACATTAAAAAACTGTATTAATACTAACTTCATAAAAAATACGAAAAACTGTTTTCCTAAAATTAGAAAAAAATCGCTCTACAAAACGAACGAATAAAGATAATAAAAAACAAAAAAAAGGTTTAAAAATATAAAAAATCGAATGAAGCTATTTTTGTTGAAACACGTGGACATCCAGTCATATACACTTTTTCAAAAAACATCAGAAAATGATTCAGAAGGATTCCTTTATGGGAAGCAAAAAGTGATGAGCTTTGTTGTGAAACGCTCGTGAAGCTTTTAATTCGTGATTCTGATTGGTCGTCCAGATGGTACAAAAACGTGATTGGTTCCCTGATTTTTATACAGGGGGATTTTTCAAATTTAAATGAAGCTACCGGCGCTACTGTTTTTAAACATGCGATAGCTAATTCAGTTGTTAAAATATTATTTTATTAAAAATTATTAAAATGAAAGTTATTTTCTATGTGAATGTACGGAAGATAGGTATTACACTTTTATCAACTGCAATTTTACAATAAATTAATACAAATTTGTTTTAATTTTTATTCCATCAAAGCCTTATGGACTGGGAATTAACCCAATAACCCCAAATACTGTAATAATACTACAGATGTATAAATATTCTACGATCGAGTCCCTAATCTTATAAACATAAACTGTCGTAACAATTCTCATGCTAGTTTATAGCACAAATAGTTTTATATTCATTATAAAGGAGTTAAATAAAATTTCTATTAGCAAATAATATTTTGTCACGTCATATAGTTTTAAGCATATTATTAAAAAATGGGATAAAAGTCGTGTTTGTATTGTTTAATGGCCTACACGGAGAGAAACGTTATAGTATAAAAATTACTATATTGTGTAGGAACAATGGGATATACTCAACCTACGATAATTTTTACTACAAAAAATACTAAAAATTCCTATGTACATACCAATTTTTGATATATATATAGGATTTTTTAGTATATTTTCTTAAAAAAGTGATGACCGGATGTCGTACGTAAATTCCGGAATGGCGCTGAAATTCAAAATTTCTAATCTCAAAAATGAACCCGGAATAAACAGTAATGAAAGGAACTTCAGTGCGCTCAATTTTGCTCGTATCTTAAAAAAGTAATGGCTTTTGTTTTGAAACACTTAAGTAATTCATGAATGTAATTGGTCGAAAAGTTTAGGAACGCATTTTCATTTGACACCAAAGTTCAATTCTTAAAGATTTGAGTTTTCCATTAAACAATTTAATGACATAAGTATTGTATATAAACCTTTTTAACTGTAGTTTTTATTAACTGAATTTGATGAAAAATTAAATATCACTACGATATTATTTTAACTAAAAACTAAGAATGTATTTGTTGCGGAATAACTAGACCGCTATCGCGCACGCAGAAATTATTGAAGACCTTTTCTTTTTTTTTAATGAATTTATTGACAATAATACCAAAAACGACTAGATGCTACCGCAGCTGAACATAGAAGAAGACTCCTTTTCTTTTTTTACCTTCTTCTCCGAGCGACACGTTTTTCTTTTTTTTTTTTTTTTTCTTTACATTGCGTTTCTTAGTAACCGACGTCTCTTGGCTTTCCGTCCGTGAGAGCGCCACCGGCTCCTCTCACCCCGTGTTCCATCTTTTATCGATGATTACAGTCACCGGTGGTGGATATGAGCGGCCCCGGACGATCACCTACACCACCGCTTAGATCGCCGTGCACGCATTGCCTACGCACGACAACATATTTCTCGTTGCGTTGAGACGCCATACCTCCTGACCTTAATCACGTACACTTTGTCGCTCAGAGAATTCGGTTTACATTAGTTTAGTCCGTAACAGTATTATTTAGAAGAACTGGTTATTAGAAAAAAAGCAGCGTAGAGCTGGATTTTACTAGTGCAGTAAAAATCGTCATAAGTCGAGTATATCCCACTATTCCTACGGAAAATAGTAATTTTTACTATATAACATTTCTCTCCGTGTAGGCGTACCATAAACTTATTACAGTAGCTTACATTGTGCTAAGGTGAAGTGTATTTGTAGCTACCGATATTAGATTATTATTATTAATCAAACTAACGAGGTAGCTATAACTTTTCTGCCAGGGATACTAATTTTTATTACACGCATTTTAATTTTCATAATATTTTTTTCTCAGTGTAACTGTAGATTTTACTACTGTGACAAAAAAAAAGAAAGGAATAAGAGAAAGATCGCCCCGAGCCGACGAGAAATTTAGAAGCTTCCATCTGGCTAACTGCCATCTTCTCGGCGAGTAATTCAGTTTGCTCCGTCGCACAGGCTTCCTCGGCGATACTGATAGCGCGCTAAATAGGCTCGCTCGGCGCGTTATTACCGCAAAACTGTATCTCCGGCGAATGAGTTAGCGTAACTGTAACTCCGGCGCATCCAGTCCGTTTAATAGTAATAATAATAATAGCTCAGCCGACAGGAGGCCCGCGGAGGGGCGAACAACAAACAGCACCGGGGCTGCAGCTATATACAGCGGGTCGCGCCACCCACGCCCGTCGTGCATCAAGTGCCTCGCGAATGGGACCGCGAAAATTTGTAAGATTTATCGTGCCGCAACGCCGCGCGCCGCTGCTCTCTCAATGCACTTTTGCCACCGTATATACGTACATTTATGTATTTGCGTGTGTGTGTGTGTGTACGCGCAATAGTCACAAGTCAGCCGTTACACGGACGCGTCTACTTTCACAGGGAACTGCCGGGCAGCCTTCGCCTATTTCGAGCTATCAGTACGTTACATTCAACTTTGCGTGGTAACAATGCTTTTTGAAGCGAGTGTACCTGGCGTGCCAGCCTTATTTCATCGGGATTTCGTTAGTTGCAACGGCCATCCTATTTTGAGTCGTATTTTACGAGCGACGACTTTGCAAACGCAAGCCGCTTGTAACTCATTCGATCGTTCACTTTTTTTCTATCTTTCTGTATAAGTACGTCGAAGTGTCGTAAATCCGCGGTGTTCCATACAGCGGGATCTATAACGCGATTGTTATTAGATCCGGCAGTTTATTTTTTACGGCGGTAGTTCTGCTCGGCGGATCTTTTTATTGATTGAATTTTTGCGGGAAAATGGCTGGATAATGATTGGATGGTATAACTAACAATAAACGAGAATTGCTATCTGCCGCTCGTCTAAAGCGAATAGAATGAAACTTCCCGTGAATTATATAGAGTGAATCGTAATTCCTAGAGGCTGATTAAAGTCAACTTTTACTTTATCGAATTTAGTGTGTGCAATCAAATTAAGGGGAAAAATACGTTAATGAATTTCAACAATTTAATGAGATGCTTTGGTAACATTCACATCGTTCAATTCGAAATTTGCGGAATTCTTTAAAAGGAAAATTGTGTCGACTTTAATTATTCTATAAATTTAAAAATTTGAATTGATATTTATATATTTCATTTTTTTTTTCAAACAATTTAAAAATTATAAAAATATGCTTTTACGTTTCAGACTGAACTTTGGAAATTTAGTTATAATCTATTCTATAAATGAATACATTTAAATTATAATACAGGCATGCGAATTGCAGATATACTCTGCACATACGCGGCTGCGTGAGGCCTTATATCCGCGAAGCGCAATCGAAATCTATAGAATTGCATTTTAACTGTTAAAAAGAAAAATGATTCAATAAATAAAGAACTATATATCCGTTTTGTACATCATTACGTTAAACGGTTAAAAAAATTGTTATTTCATTTAATCGATTATGGATTCAATATTCCGAAGATTATTCAAACAAATCAAACAAACCATCAATACACAAAATGAATGGGTTTACAAAAAGTAATAAAAGTGAATATTCAATTCACCGATTGCACGTTAAATATTAATTATACTTCAAACACTATTTTCCCTATAATTCGCCCGATGATCTACTTTATATTCAATAATTATGGAAATAGATGTTTCGCAGTTTGTACGTCCCATCAGAATTTTTAATATAACTTTATTACTGATATTAAAACACTAGACCCTCTTTATTACACTTCCCATCTTCCCACATCATAAAATCAATACTTTGTTTTACTTCTATTTTTAACAGCGCATATGAAAATTTAGCCAAATTTTATAGATTAATATTTTCAATTAAAAAGAAAGTTAAAAGAATCAAGATTCTTCTTTCATTTTACCAAACGATCGAAACGTCGAAATATCGATCCAAATAACTGAAAAAAAATACTGCATACTATATAGTAAATTTCCTGTAAGTATATGAAAAATTAGAATGTTATTTTGTGAATTTACTATAGTGTGACAACTTTTTTGCAAAATAACAGTCTATAACCACTTTTCCAGGCAGTATAAACAATTTTTACTAATCATTTCTCTCGGTTTAGTTAATATCTATGGTGATTTTGAAAAAGGGCATCAGTCAAAACTTTGTAATTTTAAGATTTTTGCAATTTTATATTTAATTGTAACAGGGACATAATTAGGGTGTTTTTTTTTGCTATATTTTTTTATAATAAATAGATATAATAACACTTGAAACATTTTAAAATCTGCTACACTAAAAATTACAACTGATATATGATAATACATTATGTCACAAAGAAGGAAAATGTAATTTTATTTCAGAAGAGAAATGTTTTCAGTAAAATATGGTACTCTTGATCCCCCTGTGAGGGTTCAAAGAATACTTTATTAACCGAAAAGAAAAATATAAAAAAAAGCAAAAACAATTGTACAAAGAAAAAAATATTTTCACCCTAATCATGCAAAAAGTACGCTTTATTGAGTTCTTTAAAGGGAGAGAAATCATATTCTATTATCTAGACTAGTTTTATTCCATGGAGAAATAAATACTTTACTCTCCAAAGAATTACTTCACTCTTCGTAGAGTTACTATACTCCCTGGAGAGACTTTTTACTTACTGGAGGTACGTTTAACTCTTCGAAGAGAAATTCTATTCTTCAGAGACACATTTTAGCTTCTGTAGGCCCTTTTCAGCTTTTGTAAACATATTTAGTTCGTAAAAATTGTCGAATCTTTAATTAAAATTTAAATTTTCGTAAAATAAAAAGTAATTATTTTTATCCAAGTTTTAATAAAGTTTCTATGAATATTACTAAAAGCGTAAATTACTAGGTAGTATAGTAAAATTTAAAATTCGCATTGTATTTATTCGATGAGAAGTAGTCACAATTATTAAAAATTTAATAAAAATCTCCAGAAAAGCAAGGCGTCCCAAGATTAGCGTGAAAATGTGAGTGATTTTCACCCAACTATTCTTTCCACGTATTGTTGAAATAAATGTTTACAAAAATATTAGCATTTTTTTATATATGGGTTGGTCGGCAGTAAAGTGAAAAATTACCCTATGATTATAAAAGCAACGTAAGCGAAGCCTACAACCTCGCGGCTTATGCTGTCAATCGCTGACGCACGCAACGTCCGCATTTCCGATTCCTACACACCGAAGCTGCATAATAGAAGGAATTTTCAATTTAACAAAGCTTAAAGGTTAATGAGAATATCCACGCCATTCAGCTATTGCTTTTTGTAATGAGGTTTGCATGGGAAAGGGGAGACAGGGGGCAATGCAAAAGCAATTGCAGTTGATTATTAGCGATGATGCAATATATATTGCTTACATTAGATAGGAAATTTCCGCTCCAATTTGCACGCCCTAGCCGTGAAGACCGCGCGCCTAGCGAATAAACGTAACGAGGTTGCCGAGGATGCAGCGGCGAGCGCATAAATTCGCGTTGCGCTGCGCGTTAATTAGTACCCCGATGAGAAGATTTCACCCTGACGGGAGCGCTGAAGAACAAGGGAAGAGAAAAATTCAAAAGAAACCCATAATAATAATTTTTTTTATCATTTTTTTAAATTGAAGAGACCAAACGAACGACTGTACACGCGGTACGCGCAATTTATTAAAGCCGCGAATTATTAAGCGGACCGCTCGGCAAATTGGATTAAGATCGAAATACTCCATTGCTTCGCCTAATGATGATGAAGCGGCCACGATTATATAATTTTATTAACATTGTTTTATTATAATCGAATATGGGCACGTCAGTTAATAACGTTTAACAATGCTCTCATCGAGTACCGCAGGCTTATAAAGTTTAAATTATTCTGCTTTTGCTTTTAAAAATAAAGTTATGTCGGGCTATGATTAATAACTTAATGCGATACGCGGCGGAGAATTTAGCATTAAAAATTAAAAGAAAAATTTCGCAATTGCGGGGCGTTAAGGCCGTGCTAAATTTCCAACCCCCGCTCATGCAACATTATTCCGCATTTTTATCTTTTAGTATACCTTTTTTACTCAGTACAAACTTTATTAATTATTCATAAGAAAATGTCATTTTATTTAATAAATATTTATAAAAGCATTAAAATTATTTAAAAATGTGTCCATCCATACTTATAAATAATACTCTATTTGAAATAGCTGTCAATATACTGGTTAGCTTCCTCCGTAAATAATTTTATTTATTGCATTACTATTAAATCAGCCATTACGGAACTTGAAAATCCCAACCATTCTCTAAATGTAGTAAATTAAAAAAAATTCAAAGAAATAAAAATCTTAATTTTCTCAAAAATTAATGGATTTTCCAAACTACAAAAAAATTTGCAAAAACTATAACGAAATACTAACAAAAAATATATACTACTATTATAAAGCAATAATACTATTATAAAGTTATTATTACATAAATTTTCACCCTGTATATTTTTTCATTTTTATTTTATCATCAAAATCATTTCAAAATTTTAAGAGATGTACTTCTACATTGATAACCATGAATTTTTTAAAAAATGTTTAATAATTATTTTCCAATGTATGATTTTTTAAAAAAAAATATAGTTTTGCATGTACTGAGAGAAATATTTGTTAATTTTAAGCAAACATTTATTTCAATAGCACTTATTAAATATTTTATTGAGTCAGAAAATTATTTTTTTGAATCTACTAAATTTATTTAGAAATAAATAAATTCATTTGGTTTTAATGAAATCTTTACTTGATTCAAAGAAATATATAACAAGTACTATTGAAGTAAATCATTTCCTTAAAATTAGCAAATTTTTTTTCAGTGTGTATAAGAAATGAAGATAATTAATAAAAAAATACTGTGAAATAATAATACAATAAATAAAAAAAAATACAATAAATAATGTGAAATTTTATACCCTTTTAAGTACCTTTAAAGAAAATGCATTATATTGGTCCTACCGTAATGAAAAATATGAAAAACTATTTTCTAAAATTGAATGAAGATAAAAAAGAACAAAATAAAAGTCTGGAGGTATAAATAGAAGAAATCGAATAAACCCATTTTCGGTAAAATTCGATATGATTCTGCAATAGACACACAGGCACACATCCATGTAGACTTTTTCAAAAAAAAATCATAAAATGACTCAGAAACACTCAAAACGAAATTCTTACATGTTTTTAGAGAAACTTTTTTTTTTACTATGACAAAACTTCCTTTAAGAGGAAACAGTACGTTAAAAGTAATTTACATATTAAAATGTATTCCTAAATCTGATTGTTTATCCTGTTTTACGACATTTTCAATTCAATCTAGCAACATCTCATGTCTGGCTCGATATTAACTATTAAGGGACTTTTCGATACACCCTCACTTCCTTTTCCAATTGCCAACTTCAACTTCACAATAAAGTTTTCTTTTCTAGAAACAGACAGTCACTGTGTAACGTACATTTAAACATATAGGAGGATGTGGGACATGAGAAGTACACTCAGCACCAAGCAGGCAAACTTTCGTTGAATTAATAAAATGCTTCTTTCGGGACTGTCTGTTAAACATTTCTTTGGTTTACGAAAAATCTCTCTACATTGAAGGAAAAAGGTCTTCTTTGAAGTTAAGAATCGCCGTTTGAATTAAAGAAGCCTTCTTGGAATCAAAGAAAAACCAAATGAAGATTTTTATTGAATCAATGAAAAATATTTTTTCAATATAAAATAAGAATAGCGAGTAAACGATAAATCTTCAGAGCCTTAAGGATTCTTAAAGAAAATCTTTCTCTTTTGTAAATTATACTCTTATAAAAGTATTTACATCTTATAAAAACTATTCTTAGAAATAGAAAAAGGGAAATTTATGAATTAAGAAAAATTTGTTTTATAAATTTAGAATAGCCTTATCTTAGGAACATGAATGTGAACCTCGGAGACTTTCACTTCTTAATTTTTCATTCTTTAATATTTCCCTTATGCTCACAGATGCTGCGACTTACAGGAATCCCTTTTCTTTCAAATCCTTAAAAATATTACTGTTTGTACTTGATTTAAAAGAATATAATACAAAGAAGCTCCGACGTAAACACTGAAATCTTTTGCCTACATGCATTTCCGGCAATGACATAAATGAACCTCATTTAAAATGACGCAAACGACAAAACGACGCTATCTTCTTCTCCTGTACGGTAGAACACATCAGTTCCTAATTCGGCATTAACCCGCTGAGATCAAGGGAAATGTCCGTGCGCATCACTTAATGTACTCAACAAACTCATAAAATTCTTAGTATCATTAAACAACAGTTTAACTTAACATGGTGTCATTCTATTTAAACCTTCGACACAAACAAAAAAGCTGTAAAAGAAACACTATAAATAATTTATCGGAATTTATAAAATTTGTACATTTTTTATAGTATTTTATAAGATAGTTTCCACGGGGCTGAATTATCAGAATACCTTCTAAAAAAGAATTCAAGGAGTGTTCAATAGAATTGAAGAATTCAATGATTAAGTAGTTCAAAGTTTATGTATTTTTTACGGAAATTCAATGAACTTCCCGAATATGACACTAGAATTTGTACATCTACAAGCAAAATCCAGCTCTCAATGTTCTCTTTACGCTGTTTTTTTCTGATCAGTTCTTTTAATATTACATTCTGATTTTTTAGATAAAATAATATCTTTGCGATATTTAATTTTTCAACAAATTTAATTAATAAAAACTACAGTTAAAAAGGTTTAATACAATACTTATTTCATTAAATTGTTTAATGGAAAACTCAAATCTTTAAGAATTGAACTTCAGGCTCAAAAGAAAATGCGTTCCTAAATTTTTCGACCAATATCATTAATGAATTACTTAAATGCTTCAAAACAAAAACTATTATTTTTTTAAGATACAAAATTGAGTGCACTCAAGTTCCTTTCTTTACTGTTAATTCCGGGATCATTTTTGAGGTTAGAAATTTTGAATTTCGGCGCTATTTCGCCATATGCGTATGAACCAATCAAGTTCACGTTTTTGAGGCTTCACAACATCCGGTCATCACTTTTTTAAGAGAGGATTATAAAAATGAATGAAAATTATAACTATTTTGAAAAAAATCAGTTTTACAAAATTTATAAAGTATCCAAAAGATAGTATATTACGTGACAAAGTAAAACAAGAATGATCCTAGATCCTACGTAAATTGGTGTAATGAGGCACATATAATAAACGCGTGTGATCTGAGGCATTTTTTTTACCAGGACTAGTTTGACTACAAGGCTAAATAGGAGGAGTTTCTTACTCGCTATATGGTGTTTGAGAATATTACTGACGTTTGACCCTTTGAAATAACGTTGAGCATAATTGCCAAAAATTCAGAAGCCATAACTTTTTATTACTGGCAAAGATAAGTCGAAGTTTTATTTTCTATCATTCGTAAAATTTCAATCTTATAAAAAAATCGCTTATCTCTCTCTTACCATGTAATTTTGAAAATGTGAAATTCACTTGGAAAATGTGAATAGTAACAATGTGAAAAGCCGTTCACATGTTAAGTATGTGAACGATTTTTCACAAAATATGTCACTATTCACATCTTATAAGTGAATTTCACATTTTCAGATTTAGAGAGTAGTTAATGAATAATTACTAATAAAGATTATATGACTTTGTAGGACTTTTAGTATATTTTATTTGTTTCATAACATTTTTTAAACTTGCATAAATTGTCTTTCAATCATTATTTTATGTTTGGAGTTATAATATTTTTTACTACGGCCTGAAGTTAGAAATGAAATAGCTACAAGAAAAGAGCAACAAAACAATAAAAAATGTGTTCATATATTACTCCTTCAAAAAAGGCGCTAAAAATATTAAAATTATAACAAAGTATAATAAAAACAAAGAAACTAATAATTTTTACTTAATTTGAATTCAGTGCAATAATTTATTATATTAATTTATTATATACGGCGTCATTATACTTTTAAAATATCTGAAAATGTAATAATTAATATTTATAAAATATTGATTAATTACTATTAAAGAATTAAAATTATGAATAATCAATAAGATATTGATGAAAATTGAACCTTTCTTTTAAATTAATTATTGGCCGACCTGCCCCATATATGGGACAGGTTGGCTCAAATTCCATTGGTTAAAAAACTTATTCTAGTTTCTTTCAACGTCGTTTTATAAGTTTTAAAAAAATTATCTGGCATATTCCCTGGCCGCGCTAATTTAAGATGGTACACTGGTTTTACATATTAAATTAACATCATTTTATAAAAAAATAAACTGCAAAAATGGCGTCGGTCTCCCCTATACTATTTTTCGGCCTAGTGAGGCCGAAATCGTAACTTTTTCGAGCGGGCGTCGAGAGGAAAGGTTATGGTTTCGTCCCGCAGAACAATTACACTGAAAACAAAAGGTAGCCATGTTGTACCGAGTAAACGTAAAACAGGCGCCCGTATGTTTGTGACAGCAGCCGTTCGAATTTATTACCCCAAAACTACGCGAAGCAATTCTCTCATTCTTAAGAAAATGGTTGCTTACAGAAAAAAGAAAAGGGATACTATTACGTATTTTGAAGTATGATGCTGATGAACAACAAAATTATTATTTTATTTATTTTATTTTAATTATTAAATAAGCGAATTTAATGAACTATAAGCTCATTTTTCAAATTTTATTTGTTTTAGTAGTAGTATTCTTATAATATATATCGAGGAATTATACCTTGTTAAGAAGAACTTGTTAAGAGAAACGACATAAGCGTGATAATGATCGTTGAATATAATCTCTTCACAAATCTTCAAATAAAAAAAAATTTCGTCGTTAACTTTGCTAATTTTAATTATATCATTTGTCATTTTTGTTACGAATGTCTATTTTAATGTTTTCGATATTAAACGTCAAGATTGTTTGCAGTACCAAAAACTATCGGGTTTCGTGCATTTATAGATTAATTTCTTAATTTTAAATTTTATTTGTACTTACCCATATAACATGGAAGAGAAAATAACTTGTAATGAGTTATATTAACACCTTTATACTTCTTTTCTTACTTTATACAATTATTTTTTATTAATTATATTATAAGAAACAATCGCTGTCATGATTTGAAGTACCAGTCACTTTGCTTCCAATAAACAGTCCAAAAAGAAAATGCCGCTGTACCAATTCGAAATGTCGCTGCTTCTTCGACTTTTTGACGCTACCTTTTTTTCAGTTATCGTTACATAAACTAATTGCCTTTTTTTATTGTATTTACAATTCTTTTTATAGAAATTACGTAGCCGCACGTAATACAGTTGAACAACCACGTCGACGTATCTTACATCCGCTTGCTTCCCACCCTGGTAGAAATTTAAAACATTTAATGGCAACTTCAAAGCTGGAGAAATAGAAATGGGCGAAAAATAGCAACTATTTTTAACCCCATGATGAAACGCTTTATTAAATCAGAATCTCACATTTAATGTGAATAATTAATGTGCATAATTTAATAAGGAAAAAATGGCTTGCAAATGTGTGAAGAGAGAAAATTATAAAAACGTTTGAAATTCACTAATATTTGCACTGGAAAGTGAAAATTCAGTACATCGTTCACTATGAGCTTATTAAATGTTTTTAATCAAATGTTGTTTCATAATAATCCGCTGTGTGAGCTCGGAGTCGAGATCGCAGTTCCATATAAAGAAGCTACTTTTAGGTTATGTTTGCCCCATTTTTCTTCGCTCAAAAATGGCTAATTTTAATAACCATTAGAAGCTAGTATTTATCCAATATTTTTTCATTCTAATAAATGTGCGAATGCTGTGAAAAAAGGCGTTTCATCTTCACTAAAAAGAAGCCATTTGGGCAAGACATTTCTTAGTTTCGTGCACTGAGAAAAAAGATTCCTTATCGTAAAGTAATCAATTTCCTTATTATAAAGTAATCAATTCAGTTATAGTTAATACATAGTATTAAATCTTAATGCATATTTCTTAACTATTAGGAAACTAAATTTCATTTGTTTATTTTACGTATCGTTCATGACTTCGCTTTAACCTACTTCAACTGCTTATTTCTTAATTATTAAGAAATATGCAATTACAAAAAATTAAAGTCCCATTTCTTAACAGTTAAGAATTATTCTTAACAGTAAGGAATCTTTTTTCTCAGTGTGGCTATTTCAACTGGATGGATTTCTGGCAGGGCAATTACGTCACATAAATCAATTCACCGTTACGAATATTTCTCTTTAAGAAAGCAAAATATTTAAACATACTCCTTATTATGCATGCACAGTACGCCCAGTAGTTTACAATATAAACGACGGTCAACCTCCAAGCATTGTCGTATCGCAATAAATCAATCTCAAGAATTTCACGAAACGCGTACCATACTACCATCGAATTTCACATAAAAAAACTAAATAAACGAAATAGGAAAATCAAAGTTAGCCCAAGCATCGGTCGTAAATCATTCGTGCGGTAAGGCAAACAGCTGCGGGGGAATGCATCAAGTGCAAAGCTTCTTCGAGAAAAGAGGCGCACGCATTCGGCTTTAATTTACGAGGGGCGCGCGCGCGAAAGAGAGGCGAAAGCTCCCCCCGCACGGTGGCGAAAGTTGCGTATATTTCGCCGAGGCAGGGGCATTATTCGACATGGCTTTAGCGCCCGATATACGTCTGTTCGGCAGTCCCGCTGGCTATAAACACGTATAGCCGCTTCCCGCGCCGCAAGCTAATCCCAGACGCGCGCGTGTTCGCGCTTTGCTCGGCGCAACTTTCAAAATTTACGTTCCAAACTTTAGCCCCTCCGCGCTCGAAATAAAATTAAATCGATCTCTTATGTCCGATAATTGAATTTCAGATTAAACCGGGCCATCCGAAACTTTTAGTAACTGCTTGCGCTTCTTCCTTTTTTTATTTTATTTCCCCCACCCGCCTCAAACCTGTTCGCAAAATCATTATGCAAATCTTACAGGGATGAGGGGGAAGGGAGGACGCTTCGGCGGAGCTTAATTAATATTTTATCGTGGCATCGCGAGAGTGCGAGAATGAAAAAGTCGGTGGGGGTACTTACGTACAGGTGCATAATGGGGGAGGCGTGCACCTCGCTGAAAACGAGGTCGTCTAAAGCGCGACCCTTCGATTGGACGGCGTCCCGCGTGCGGCAGTAGCTGCTGTATGGGTTATACGGCACGCGAGCCTCTGCACCTCGAGCCGTAATAAGCCTCGTTGGAAATTCAAATGAAGCAGCAAAGGGACGCGCGCGTTGGCTCTGTTTTTCTTTTTTTTTTCTTGACGTTTGCGCTCTAATGGAACGTCGCTGAAAATTCCAATCGAAGTCGCGGATAGTTCGTCGTCGATGTTGACGTTTATAATTCATCGATGGTGTACGCTACTCCCTCTGGATGTTTTTTTTTATCTAGACTATAACGTTGGCACTGATGCATGGTATTTGCAGTCATTAATAATGGCACTATAAAAGCGTGCTTTTTGCTTTTTGAATTGATTTTTTTATGTATTGTATTTATTTTTAATTGACGTCTGTCACTGGTTGGCACGAACGCACGCTGAAAAAATTGCGTTAAAAATTACTAAGGTTTTATTAAAACCAAAACCAAGAACTAAATTGAACAGAAAAAAGAATCATACAATTTCCTATTGAAAGAGTCTTATAAAACTCCATAAAATCGTATAAAAACCACATAAAAGCAAATAAAAGATTCATCGGATTTTATAAAATTTAGACATTTTTATAGTACATTATATGATTATTTCCACGGAGTTTCTAATGAGTTTTATTATATCAATATAGTTAAATTTAACTTAAATATTTCAAAATTTTTTAATCGCTGCTATTTTACATTTACTTTAATAAATATTATATAATCTTTGCTTTTCTTCATGTAGCTTTTATTTTCTTGTTTTTGTACTGAATTAATTAAATACCTTTTTGCCTGTGATGATACCCCCTTTATATATTCTTTAAACTTATATTTACTTTTAAGTATATTATTTATTCTGAGTATATATATATATTTAATATTGTGGTTTACAACACAAGAAGCGTAGAACGTCTACTTATACCACGTAAGCGTGCCATAAAAAAGCGTATTTCGGCCTTGTGTTATAAAATTTTGTTCGATACTTGTACGAAATATGAGTCTCGGAAGAGTGTAAGTTTAGGTAAAAGAATCAATTTTTACGCACTACTACCGAAAATAACTAATTTTAAACCGATTATATTCATACGAATTTATTAACTTCGAATTTTTTATGATAAACATTATTTTAGAGTTACATTTGTTAGTCTTCTAAGTAACTTACAATAAACAACTATTTTATCATTTTATAAATAAATAAAAGAACTCCAAAATCACCCCTCGCATGACCGGAATAAAATTGTCATGTTAATTAGGGAGGGAGGATATCATAACAAAGTAGAAGTGGTCAGCTACACTGGAAATTTTTACCAGGAAGACTCGTAAAAATTACGAAAGTAATTAGTACTTTCTCACCTTGCACCTGTGGTGCAAATTTCACTTTACATAGTGATGTTTCTGGAGAGTCATAAAAAAATTCATAATTTTCAAATTGAAGTTATAGTTTAAACTTTTAATATTGATTAAACCAATAATTTGACTATTTTAATCTACAACTCATATTTCTATCTTATACATCATTAATAAACATCATTAAAATAAAATAAAAAGTATATAATAATAACTGGCACGACCAGTATATCCGTGTTCAGAATAACATTCTAAGCACTTTTTCACTTTTGGCATTTTTCAGAATTTGGGATAATTATGGAGTTATTGTTAATTAAAATCTACAATAATTAGCCAATCAGCGCTCTAGCTGACGCTGGTAGGCGGGGTTTACTCGAGCAGTATGGGCCGCGCGGGGAGAGACATGCGGGGATCATCGTCAAATCGAGCGCTGATTGGCTAATTATTGTAGATTTTAATTAATAATAACTCCATAATTATCCCAAATTCTGAAAAATGCCAAAAGTGAAAAAGTGCTTAGAATGTTATTCTGAACACGGATATACTGGTCGTGCCAGTTCATTTTTGAACACCCTGTATAATAATATAAAAATATACACGGTGTTCAAACATGAACTGGCACGACCAGTATATCCGTGTTCAGAATAACATTCTAAGCACTTTTTTACTTTTGGCATTTTTTTCAGAATTTGGGATAATTATGGAGTTACTGCTAATTAAAATCTACAATAATAGGATATAATAATAATAAAAATATAGAATAACTCAAATATATAATACTAATTACTACAAAAATATCAGCATTGAATTGTAGATCTTATAAAAAGGTTGCAAATGAAAAATGTTAATTGTTCAGAAAATAAAAACAACAGACCTTCCTACGAGAAATTCAATGAAAAATATGGAAGGGGTTGGTAATGCGGTTCGAAATTCTAACGGAAGCTTCAGTGAAAGTAGAAGGTTTCGCTGAGTCAATGCAAAACCGGACGGTGATCGCTTGATTTTTCGACGAGACCGATTTTACGAAGTTTTAAAAAAGCATTCATTAGCATGATTGAAGATATACGCGAGTTTTTATACTCCCCTTGCTGCATCTTATGCTCTCGTAAAATTTTAAAGCTCGACATTCTTTGTAACTTTCGCTATATCTTTACGTGCCGCGCGCGCCGAGGATATTCTATTATTAAATATTAAACATTACATCGTTTTTCAAGCTTCCCACGTGTGCTTCTTAATTTATTTTCCAGATAATTTCTCATCATTAATAACCTTACAAGAATAATATCCATTTCTAGTGTATAAACTTTGATAAGACGGTATTTATTGATTTATTTATGTATGTATTTATGTATGTATTTTATTTATTTATTTATTTATTGTAGATCAGGCGCGCGCTACCCGCGCGAAAATGCGGGTTACCTTTATAAATAGTGTCACAATAGACAATTTAAAAAACAAAATAACAACTACAGCACGACCAATCACATCACGAGAAATAAGTACTCTCTACAATGAAACCTCCATGGATTTTTTACACATTGATTGATGGTACACAGCAATATTTTTTTAAATTAATAAAAATTTTCGCAGAAAACAAAAGTATGTATCTAAGTATGTATGTATGTATCTTATACACCGCCTACTTGATCTATTAAGATAAATATTCCAATATATCCGTTATGAGAGAATATCGAAAAAAATAATTGATACGTTTTTTTCTTTTTTAATTTAATGTTTGTTAGCAGAACTATGCATGCGGAAATTGTGTGATTCTACCGCAAGTAAATATGTATCTGTGTACATAGTCGAATATCGTGACGCTGCGAATTAACGCGTCGGTAACGGGCAGTGACTGATTTATACGTTCTTATTTTGTGCTGAAAAAAGTAAAAATGTTTTCTGCAGACTTATGGCTTGCATATACTCAACATTTCTGGTCTAAAACAATAAATAATCCATCGATAAACTCTTTTTTCATCAAAGTTGCCCGCAGCATGTTTGGTTTTAATTTTAGAAAAAATGCCGAAAAGACAAGCCAATAAAATGGATATTTTTCTTTTTTCGATCTCTTATTGCCTTTCACTTTATTGAAACTAAAAACAATATAGGATCTAATAAAAAAATCTGAACCGTGTATATTTGTTTGCTGCGAAAAAGGTTTTTTTCTTTCTTGAAAAAAATACTTTTTTAATCCTACAACTTTTTCTTTCAGCATTATTTTTCAGTAAAAAATGTGAATGTCACGCATGCACTACAACAAACATTACACGCGAAGATCAAACATTACAAGAACGTAAAAAAAACTACAACAAATAAATTTCTTTCAATTTCGTTTTTATTTTTTGTTTTTTTTTTCGTGCATATCCATTATTGAAAACAAATGGACAAATCTTTTTGCGAACAGTAAATAATACTTGAAAGTTTTGAATTTCCCTCAGTTAGCTTGCGAAGCGCCACCTACCAAGCATTGCGCATGCGCTGCGCACTGGCAAATGTCAGATATACTCGCAGTGTCAACGCGATATTCGTAAAATCGTGACGTGTCAACAGATGTTGCGAGTAGTGGAAAAACGTACGGACCGGTGAAAAAGATAAACAAACGATATTCAATATTTTTTACATGTTCACTGTAAAATAATTCAAAATATGTTACGAATACTAGTGCTTGTGACCCTCTTTGTTTTCACCAGTGCTACGAGCGCAAATCTCGAAACCGTCAGTGATGATGATTTATTGAATCTTATTAAAACAGAAAAATATGTTGTTACTTTATTCAGTAAGTCTGCATTTATTTATTAGAGTTTATATTATATTTGTCTTTTTTTATTTGACTGCAAAACTTTACTAATAGCAATGCATACTGATATTGTAAGGTTATATTGATCGATAACATTAAGTTTGTATTTGAATGTTTGTGCAGCAAAAAAAGACTGCGAAATATGTGATGACGTGGAGGGATTACTTTTGCAAGTAAGAGAAGATTTAGTCGATTCTCTATCAGCATGGGTCGTTAAAGTAGTCAATAGTCAAATGCTTAGATTGTATAGTCCGAACAAAGAACCAGCAATAGTTTTCTTCAGACAAGGGATCCCGTTACTTTATGATGGTAAGTGATTTAATGTCAATGTTCTAACTTGATAATTTAATTCTTATTCTTTTATGCTTCTTTCAGGACAAATTGAAGCCGATGAACTTTTATCAACTTTTACTGAGAATAAAGAGCCTATTGTCAGAGAACTTACAGATGATACTTTTGAACATTTAACTCAAGCGAGTAGTGGAGCTACAACTGGAGATTGGTTTGTTATGTTGTAAGTATACGTTGTTTGTAAAATTCATATTACAGTTTTAAACATAAAAGTAAATACTTTTTCTCTATTTCAGTTACAGTACTGACTGCGTTGATTGCCAAAGATTAGGAGCACGATGGGAAGCAGTTGGTGCAAAACTAAAGCAAAGAATTAATATTGCACGTGTTAATAAATACTCGACTGGAGCTTCAACTGCTCGAAGATTTGGTGTATATGAAGTTCCCCAATTTATATTGTAAGTATTTTAAGAGTTTAATGAAAGTTTAAAATAAGATCTTAATAAAGCTATTTTAAAAAAATTATTTTACAGATTTAGACATGGCAAAATGTATCGTTATATGATTCCTAAACATGATGTTAGTTCATTTGCGTCGTTTGCCAAAGATTGGTACAAAAATGCTCATGCAGAAAAAGTTCCTGTACCACAAAGTCCATTGTAAGATAAAAAAAATACTGATTATGTTTGTAAAACATTTATTTTTATAATTAATACACATTTTACAAAGTTGTTACTTATATTTCAGTGATGACTTGACTCAAATGATAGCTAATTTCTTACGAGATAATCCCTGGGTCATGAAACTTGGTAGTATCACTGTTGGTGTGTTAGTTATTGTGACAGTAGCTAGTAAATTAAGAAAGAAGGCTGAAGCTCCACAGAAGAAAGATAAATAAATAAATACTTAAGCAGCAAAATGTACATACATGTAAATTTATAAACTTTTTTAAGTCTTGTTTCAGTTTTTTATATTTGATATAATAAATCAGAGATTCTTAAAAGTGACGTTACTATTATACTAGGCCAACAAGGTATATGCATTTTTTCCTATACATTTGCAATAAATTGAATATTTTTCTCTTTAGCTAATATTTTCCATTATTATAGTTTGGTCTTACTAAATAAAACTGTGGCTTACTGAAGAAAAAATTATTGCAATAATTATATTATTTGTTAGAATGCACTCCGAAGTTATAAAAATATATAGGAATGCTGTTGGAGGTATTCATTTTCTGTCTTTCAATTGAAAATAAATTCGTAGAGTCTGTAGCAGTGGAAAAATGATATCACATGGCAAGACACAATATGTTACGTGCATTAATTCAGCACCCACCTACAATTCTCAATTCTCAGTTTCCCTGCAATTATCTTATTTACATAAAATATGGTAAAAAAACCAAGACGATGCTATCCTCATCGACAATAAAAAAAAGTTCATCAAAGTAAAATCCGACGAAACGCACAATGTCAGTGTTCCCGAATAGTGTTTCTAAAAACCAGCGAAAAAAATGTGTAAAAAAAGGCCCTCAAACACAATCCTCACACTTATGCTAAATATTGTCCACTGATAAATTTATCCTGAATACAGTTGAGGAATTGGCGAGGGCCAGTTTAATGTTATTCTCGAATTTCTCCTGTATCGCAGAAAACTCCATGATATTGCTGGGCTTGGATTCTATCCAGAAGCCGTCGAACTCGTAGAAGAGGTAAGAGTAGAACTGATGAAAGGCACGAATCGATGGTAGGGTTTTCGATGAGTTGTAGATATGCGTCTTGGCCGAGCCGTCCTTGAGCAAACGCAGAGCCATGCTCGTCAAGTTGATGCCGACGATGGCGAAGGCGTAGCCGTACCGCGGGTGCATCGAGTGCGAGAGCACGTGGGTGGCCGCGCTGGGGTACTCCTTGGCAAAATAAACGAGATTCTCCAGGCCCAGGATGCCCATACCCCTGAAGTCAGTCTTGGGGTCCTCCCCCTGGAATCCGATGTCCTGCCACTGCTTCGTGATGCGAGCGTCGAGGGGATCGTAGGGCATGAGCCGCTCCCAGAGGCTCAGCAGCAGCTTCTCGTGCGCCGGGTTGTCCGAGTCGTACTGCGTCTGCCTGAGCTCCTCGCACTGGACGCACAGCTGCCGGTAGCCCCAGATCAGCTCCACGCACTTACCGAAGGCCTTGGCGAAGTCCGGATGGGCCGTGGGGTTGATCTTCTTGCTGATGAGCACAGTCCTGATGGCCTCCTCTAGGATGGCCCGCTCGGACCTGACGGTGATGCCCTGCTGCTTGGCGACCTCGTCCAGGTAGCTCAGCAGGGATTTTACGTCCGCGCTGCGGGAGAGGCGGAGGGAGTACTCGACGGCGAGGGTCCGGGCGGCGCCCGCCGGCTCGCCGTAGCATATCCTCTGGAGCTCGCACATGTGCGTCGTGTGCCGGAGTATCCATTTTATCAGCGGCCGCAGGTACCAGCTGATCAAGCCCCAAATGTAGCGGAACATAATCTTTCAGTTAGGCGGCATTCATCACCTCGAGAGCCACACGTTTTAGCACGCAGTGCCTTCTTATAATATGCTTGCAGCCTTTACCGTCGAGTATCACAATTCCTAATGATAAGAGGATTGCTTCGATTTCTTAATGCTTATATTGACTAGAGTTAATATTACTGCGCTCAGGCAAACTTATTAGTTCTCGCTATTGTGTTAAAAGCTTCTCGGCTGTTTGTCATCGCAGTGCTTGCGCATCTCGTGCATCGGCCTTTTCCTTGGCGCAGCTTATATTTTATCACAGTCAAATGAGATTCTGGTACTTCCATTAAATTGATACATCGCTTCATATGTTCACGGAGGATCCTCAAGAAACCTGCAAAAAATAGGTACTTTTAAATTTATTTATTTTTATTTGTTCGCTTAACCGTAGAGTAAATATACAATAATTTACATAAAAGTTATAATTGCACTTTAGACTGCTACGAATTAGTAGAATTATGAATGAATAATGTGTTTTAAAATTAAATGAATATTTTTGAATAATTTATTCAAAATAATATTACTGCTGAAGAAAATTAATACAAGAGAATTTGTACTTTGAAATTGGACTGAAATTCAACCAAATAAAATTTTTTATAAAAAATTATATATATAGAGAAACGGAACGAAACTCTATGCAAGCGCTTGAAATGAACTAGACGAGTCTCGCTTAAAATGAATCGTCTTTCGAGAAAAATTTATATTTCACAAATGTATACATATTCCAATGCACCTTTGTCCTCTTCGACCCAAAAATGCGGTACATTTTATTGCGGGACCGAAAGGGACGCTTCGCCGATCGACTGCAAGGAAAACTTCGTAAGCATATTTATTGACAATTTTAAATTTTCAAAAAGAAGATTCGATCTTATCTCTACTTTATCGTTTTCTTAACATTTTCAAGAATATAGATATGTAAATGATAAATTAAAGATAAAAAAAATAAAATTTAAAATTTAAAATTCCTTCTTGAAAATTTAAAAACGTTCCATAAGAATTTATTTCCGGTGAGTGTACATCAATTTGGTAATTTTCAGTAAATATTGACTTCAATAGTAATTGTTAAATATTTCTTTGAAACTAAATGAACTTATTTTTTTTCTAAATAAAATCACAGTTTTAACAAAATAATTTATTCATTAAAAAAAATATTTAACATATATTATTGAAGACAATATTTACTGAAAAATACCAAATTAGTCACGCAATGTTGGGTCAAAAACGGCAAAGTAACACTATCCTTAGGGACCTTAGTAAATAGAAATAAAATAAGAACGAAATATGGTTTATATAAAAAAAAAATCTAAATGCATTGGGGAATTATCTAAATGTGGCTCAGTGTTGTATTTACTTAATAATTGTTTAATTATCACGGATCAATCTAAATTTGAACAACTACCTTGAATTTATTAATAACTAATTATTTTGACTTAATTGAAGCTAGTTTTATAATAAATCTGTACATTTAACCATTTATAAATTCTTTCGCGGTACTCACGCGATTATTTTAACCAATTAATAAATGTCTTCCAATTTACTGTATCAAGTCTACTTTATATATAATTATGTACTATTAATTAATGTCATTAAAGTTCCTATAGCTCTACTACAAAATTAACTTATTATATAAATTTTTTATTACTTGTTCCTGATTACTACATATCGTACGTATACGTACCCTTTAAAATAAATTAAACGTGCAATAACTTACAGGATATTATCATAACATACTTTTATTAATAAATTACATAAATTACATTGTCGTATTAAAGCAAATTACAATGGCATTTTCTCAGAATAACCGCGAACAATAAATAAAAGGTACGGTCAGGTGACAGAAATACCGTTACTGGGTTACCAAACTAAATAATTCACGCTCCCTTACTATTTTTACAAAGGGCAGCAATTGCATTGATCTGCGAGCAGCAGAGCGTTGACTTAAGTATTAAAAAAAATAAGAAAATCTCGAACGAAAGCAAAACAAAAGCAGAAATTCCACGCAATCAGCAGACACGCGACAACAACAATTCGTTGGCGATGCAACGAACTCCCTTAAAAACGGAGATAAACAAAGAAGGACGATAAGTGACGAATAAACTTATTTGCCTACCTGCTAGTCCAATTATGGCGTCATTCAGTGCGACACTCGGTGCAGTCTGTAGTACTTCCGCGTTGCAGCCGAGACCCTCGGCGATCGAACAAACAATGCACGGCCGGCCAAGGATGCGCACTGCACACCACCGGGAGGATGTTTTTCACTCGAGCCAGCGGTAACTGGCAAATCGAAGCAGACGCCTTTTTTTCGCGCAAATAAATCGCTGCACCGCGATTTCGGAGCAGGCGAGTGCGCGCACGAGCAGGCGGCAGATAGGCGGATTATCGGCGGGTCGCCATGTTAGCCGTTGGCCCCTCCACGCGACGCACCGCCGCCGGGAGCTGCGCGCGCCTATTCGCACTGAATGTGTGTGTGTGTATACACACACATACACACACATGCATACACATATACAAAAAATTCGTAATTTTCAGTAAACACTAAGCTAACAAAATTTTGGGCGCTTTGCGTACTCTTCATATTCTACTTTTTGAGGTTAAATTAATTGTTTTTAATTTTGACGCCATTTTTATAAAGAGATAATATCAATAATCGTAATCGTAAAGTTTTTTATGTTCAAAATTAAAAAATTCGTGACAACGCATTATACCAGTAACCTAATATAAAAATCACAACAAAGGCCATCACTTTTTTAAAAAAGGATGTTTACTTATATAATACTTGTTAAATATTTCTTTGAATCATAAATTTTTTATTTCTAAATAAATTTTGTAATTTCGACAAAATAATTACTTCAGTGAAACAAATATTTAACAGGTACTATTCCCTGTTAAAAAAGTGATGGCCTTTTATTGCGAAGCATTTGTTATGAAACATTTGCTGCAAAACCTTTAATAAGTAACTCTAATTGATCACTAAGATACACTGAAAAAAAA
Source organism: Sycophila sp. Sp_5 (assembly GCA_018906775.1). NCBI lineage: Eukaryota > Metazoa > Arthropoda > Insecta > Hymenoptera > Eurytomidae > Sycophila > Sycophila sp. Sp_5. The sequence goes on from JACCID010000159.1 coordinate 217,227, forward strand.
TTTGTTAATTTTAAGCAAATATTTATTTCAATAGTACTTATTAAATATTTATTTGAATCAAGTAATATTTTCATTAAAACTAAATGAATTTAGTAGTTTCAAAAAAATAATTTTTTTACTCAATAAAATATTTAATAAGTGCTATTGAAATAAATATTTGCTTAAAATTAACATATCTTTCTCACAGTGTAGGATGCGCGAAATATATGAATAATTTAACGGACTAAAAAGTCCTTAAATATAAAATTGAAATAATAAAAAAATACTTAAACCATTTACTACAAGCTAAACTAAAAAATACATTTGTAAGTAAAATAATGTAGCGAGGTTTTAAAGTGAGCAATAGTCAATGGACTTTATCCAAAACTTACTTTTAAAAAACGGCGACTAAATTAAAAAAATTAATATAAGCTAAAAAACAACATAGAACGCGCGCAAAACACACTAAATTTGGATAGTTGGAGTAAATTAACTTAAAATTACTAAATTTGTCTTTAAATGTGTGTGTGTATATATATATACAAACATAGCTAGCCACATTGCCCAGGGAGCCGTCGGTATGGCAGAGACCGACAGTCTTCCGTATTTGAAATGCACGCGCGCCGTTTCATTGATGCATCTTCGGATAACGAAGAAATTCTGTTTACCCATCTTTTTTTTATTTTATGCAGATTATGAGTATAATTCACTTTTTTCTATTTTAATTAAGTTTTACCAACGCGTTACTCACTATTCTAACGATTCAGCTATTAGTTTTTTTTATTTAGAATACATAGACACGAAATTTCGCAAAGACACTTTACACTTGAATAGTGTTAATTTTAATTAACTGCAACTATACGGTTTATAAACTACTTTAAATAATCTTAATTTTTAATTTAAATTATTTTTATTTCTAAATCTCAATCTAATGGACGATGAATAAGAATTAAGCTTCTTTCTTTGTTTCTACTTCTTTCTTGATTATACAGTCAAAAATTTAGTAGGGCAACGGCTGCATTTTTATTTTATTTTTTCTTTTCGGAGAGAAAGTTTTGTGACGGTGAAAGTTTTCGGTTTCGGCGGGCATAACGAAGTCCGCCGCTTTACAATTTGTTCGACCGAGAGGGAATTCGGGTGTCCATGTCGATTGTCTACATAACCAGAAGGCACATCGGTAAATAGCACTCGAAACGCCTCCAGTAAATGAGCAATAGAAATTCACCGCAAAATGATATTCCGGTACTCTTTGCAGTTGAAGCTCCAAAGTGAGCGCATAGAAGGAGAATCTTTAACTCGAACGTAAAGAAGGCAAAGGGAAAATCGCTGAAGCGGGTCAACCAGTGAAACAAGTTTTACGAACCTCTTTGGTGGAAGTTGGCGTGTGCGCCGATCGATCGCCGCGAAGTTGCAAAGGAATCGCTGATGCTCACATTGTCAGAAAAAAAATATATGTATAGCTAATAAAAAAAAACAATATATAGCTAATCCGTGTCGAAAGTTCCGATTGAAATGCGATTGGCGAGAGGTTAAAAAAACGATGTAAAGCGGAAAAAAGAAACCGGCAAATTTTTGGGGTGATTTGTGCACAAAGAAGATGTTGATTCGAATGTACGGAGCATCTCGGCCAATTGGAACTGTTCGCTCGGTGGTGAGAAATTTTGGGCTGACGACCGGGACGAACAGCGAGTTGCACGAGCCTTACCGAAAAATCATAGGTAACCGCGAGATCGTTGGAAGCGGCTACAATAATCAGCCATGCTACATCGACTGCGAGGATTTTCCCTTTCCAGCGATCAGGTTCAAGGAGTGTACTCCGGAAATCATGGTAGATACCCTCTTTTCATTCTAACCTAAATATTTACGCTCGAGAACTTTCTGATTTTTACCTTTCGATTTTCTTTTTAAATTCGATTTTTCACTCGACCGGCCAGATGCGTTTGTTGTGTTAAAAATGGCGATGCGAACTGAAAACAGTTGCCTTTTCGCAAAAAAAAGTGTTTTATGCCATAACCGCACTTTCTAAATAATAACCGTGTAAATGTAAGTCTGCCGACCTGCAATCACATGAGGCAATTAAAAAGACATAATAAGTGTCTATAGGATGCGAGGCATAATGGAATACCTGTATAGTGGCATTTCAATTTCCAAGAATTTCAATAACATTAATAAAAAAACACTTTTTTAGCATTAGATTTGATTTTTATTTAGAAAGTATGTTAAGCTTGTATTTTGATACTATACCGTTATGTTTAACGACAAAAGCACATTTCAATGGCTATTTTATTTGCCACTTTTTAAGCACTAGAGACAAGTAAATTCTTGTAACATTTGATGAACTTCAATTATTATTCTTCTTGTAATACCTTCTAATGTATCCATTTTTGGAGGAGTTCTCTTTATTGATCGAAAAATGGAAAATTAAAATAGGCTGGAAGACCAATCGATTCATTTTTACCCTAAGTGTTTAAAATTCATTAATTTATTATCTAATACACCCGCGATTTATAATCAAAGATATAATAGTTATTTATAAAAATTTTCACTATAGTCATTTATAAATCCACTTTATTTGACAAAAAATAAAAAAATGTGATTGCGAAAAGTAAAATAGGTCTACGAAAGCTAAATTGTATCTATGAAAACTGAAATACGTTTGCAGAAGCTAAAATGTGTTTGCGGAAGTTAAAATGTGTCTTCGAAGAATAGAATCTATCTCCAAGCAGTAAAATGTCTCCGAGGCGTACAGTTTTCTCCGCACGCTAAAGCGGTAGGAGTCAAATTTGACTCTTAGCCCATAGTGAAACCATTCATCGAGTCAAATTTGACTCTACATGAATAGAGTGATTTAAATTCACTCTAAAGTAGAGCAGCATATTATAGTTTAATTCCCTAACTTTCGCTCTACTTAAGAGTCAAAAAATTTATTCCATCAAGGGAGTTAATTTCACTACAAAATTTTAGCAAAAATTTGACTCCAATATTGTTCATTTTTGCTCTACCTCATTCCAGCTGATTTAGCGTATGAAAAAATAAAGTTTTTTTCCAGAGAATAACGTGGTTCTCCATAGGGAGTAAAATAAGACTATAGATAATAAAATATGATTTTACTCGCTCTACAGAAGTCAATAAAAAATACTTTATCAATGATTAGGGTGAAAAAAAAATTTAATTCAAATCGAAGAATAAATATTATTTTTTTATACGACACTGGTATTTATAACAGGCTCTACGAGAAAAGGAGCGAGGTGATTGGAAAACACTATCGATCGAGGAAAAGAAGTGTTTGTACAGAACGAGCTTTCGTCAGACGTTCGCGGAATTAAATGCACCTTCGTCGGAATGGAAATTTATCTTAGGAGGCACGCTACTGGGCATTGCTGTTGCCCTATGTGGACACTTGTGGTACCGACATTATGGTAAATATCTATTTAACTATTAATATCTATTTTAGGAAATCTAATAATTTATCAGAGGTCGAGTGAACTTTTCAAAACGAATTGCACATTTTCAGTGTCAAAAGACTGGCCCATAACATTTAGGCCCGAAAATCGAATAGCTCAATACTACCGCATGGTGACAATCAACGCGTCTCCATTTAGTAAGATACCAGTACCCCCCGGAGCAGTACCGCAAGTTCACCCGAAGAATAAGAAAATGTACGAGGAACTGAAGAAACAAGGAGCAGAAATACATAAATAGAAGCTACGAAGAAAGATGCGATTTAATAAGAACCATGTAGATTTTAACGTTATTTCATTAACTACTTATTTATTTATTTATTTATTTTTTTGTTAATCTTAAACATATTTATTTGTATGTTTATCAAGCAAGAAATTTTCCTTCATTCAAAAGGATTTGTTCTTATTCTCCCGATCGATTGAAATTTTTCTCAATGAACTGAGATTCTACTGTTTGAAGTCCACAGTCCAGGCTACTTATTTATCAATGACAGAATTACTCCAACATCCTGCAGTCATCTAGAATCTATTAAGACTTTCTTGTAGACACCTTAATGAACCGAATAAAAAAATCTTATGATCTCACGCTAACCAGATTCAAAAGTTGATGTAACTCTGGATTCTTCTCGTCTGGATCTGTCCTAAATTAGTGCATCTTCACTGTAGCCAATTGGAAATAGTAATTGAAAGAAAGGCCAAATCAAAGGATTGACTAGAACGCTGCTGCAGCAGCAACTTTTCTCGATACTTTTATCGACCATTCGTTCCAAGAGGATGACTGCAGAGAAACCTCCGTAACTCGACGGGAAAAAAGAACCGAGAGTCCGCGTCAAAGTAAAACTGGCTCCCGCAGTGCGGCGAAGATCGTCGAAAATTCCGAGGCGCGGCGAATATCATCGGCTTTCTTTGATGCGGAGAAATAAAAAAAAAACCTGTTGCTCGATAAGACGGCTATACGGTTCTAACGAAGTTGCCCGGGCGGGAGAAAAAAATCGAAGGGAGATGGAGAAGGCACCACGGCTACAGATTTTTGGGGCCGTAGAGTAAAATTGTATATATATACATATACATACACATTACCGCGGTTCTCTGCCATCATACAGGTCAAAATTTTTTTACATGTTCTTCTCGATGATTTGAACCTCTGTGAATTTTTTGAGCATCAAGTTTCAGGATTAAAAATTCTCAAACTAGCACTTTTTATGAATTTTGCAAAAAAAAGTTTAACCTCATTTTCCTTCTGAACTATGCATTTTTCATAAAAAAATATAGATAAAGATATTTTTTGTAGAAAATGAACTATATTTTCAAAAAATTTGAGTTTCCAAAGTTATACGTGATTTCATCAATGACCTAGAACCATTACATATCTGTATTCAAAGAAATAGAAAAGTCTGCTCGTCGCTTTTACTTTACAAAAATATCAGGTGAATAGCATTTATGCATAGGAATAATAATCTTTTATTAGTTTTGGAGTGGTGCAGGACTTCGTTTTTTTTAAATTCGAATCTGCGGAAAAATTTTAATTGGCATAGATCATTATCAAAGTCAACGTTATTTTCTATGCTAATTCTTTGAAAAAATTCACGGGGATAGCTTATAACTGTAACAATGTTTTCTGAAAAATTCAGAGTGGTCAAGGCTTTCGTTTTTTTAGAAAAAAATCAAATTCAGGTTCCTTTTTTAGCTTGCTTTTTATTTTTCATTGTGATATAATTATTCACAAAAAAGTCATGGACAGCCTAAGTACAAATGCCAATATTCTGTGAAATTTTCTTGATTGAAATCTTTATTTGAATACGTTTGAATTATATTACATAAATAATATTGATTCGCATGATATACTCGCTCGCTTTTTTCGTAATTTGATCTAACGGTCGCATTTGAAAAATATCGGCAGATCCATCGGGGATCCGTGTATCGTTTAAAAACGCGCGAACGGGATTGACGTTGGATCGTGTCCTCTCGATCGTTGGAAGCGGCGCCCTGGGTGACGAGGTGCACCTCCCGATGACGGAGCTTCTACGCCTTGAGGCGGTGAGGAGACTCGAGCCGGCTGAGGTGGTAGGCGGCGGCGGATGTCATCTTCCTTCAGGGAGAAAGGGTTCCGCCTGGATCACGCTGTTGGACGATCCGCGGCTCCCGCGCTTTCATGGGCTGGTCGTGAACGGGTTGCCGGGGTCACCCAGGAGTGTTGACGAGCGTAGCAATTAAAAAGCGAGCAAAATGAGTCGCTCGCTCTGTTCTCTCGAGGGAGTCCCTGGTTGACCCCGGCAACCCGTTCACGACCAGCCCATCAAAGCGCGGGAGCCGCGGATCGTCCAACAGCGTGATCCAGGCGGAACCCTTGGTTCCGCGCGTTTTTAAATGATACACGGATCTCCGATGGATCTGCCGATATTCTTCAAATGCGACCGTTAGATTTCACAGAATATTGGCATTTGTACTTAGGCTCTTCCATGACTTTTTTGTGAATAATTATATATATATATATACAGTACCGCTCAAAAGTTCGATAACACTATAAGAAAAAAGGGGCATAAAAGAAGAGCTATATCTTGGGAAAGAAACGTCGTACAAAAATTCTAAACAAAGGATTTTAAAGTATTCGTGAAAACCTTTCAAATTAGATGTCTTAGAAATTTTTTGCAGTATTTTATCATATTAGAAAATTAATTTGAAAAAAAAATAAAATAACGAATTTTTTAAATTATAGTTTCGTTCAAATAATTTTTAGAGTACATAGAAAAAAAATTCAAAAAAATATATATTAAAGTACTCTAAAAGAGCTTTCATTTTCATTTTTTAGCTTTTTTTTTTCATTATTTTTCGCGAAGTTATGAGGTTTCAAAGATAGTGATCTCACTTATTAAGGTGTTCAAAATTTCGATAACGCTTGAAAAAAATTCCTTCAAAAAAAAATGTTGAGAGGAAATTCGTATCTAACATTGTGACTCTAGAGTTCTCGAATGCATACACTCTGTTTAATACTTTCTTGACATTAAATTTTCAAGTTGTATATGATTATTACATTCTTTCAGTTCTTTTATTTTCAGAAAATATATTTAGAAAGTAATAAATTTGTATATGCTGAGAGTTATCTTAATGTATAATAATGTTTCGTTTGAATAAATATTGATTTTTTCGATATTAATAAAGTTTAGATATAAATTAATTTTTCAAACATGACCAAAAACTTTCCAAATATTAATAATAATTGATTTTAAAAGGTTAGGATGAGTATTTTAAAATGCAATTTTTAGAATTTCCTTGCAACAATTTTTTTTGTTACATGAATACTTTAAAATCCTTTTCTTAGAATTTTTGTCCGACGTTTCTTTCCCAAGATATAGCTCTTCTTTTACGCCCCTTTTTTCTTATAGTGTTATCGAACTTTTGAGCGGTACTGTATATATTTTTTATATGTATACACATATATTACATATGTGCAGACGACCGTTTAAAGCATCGCCAGCAACTTTTATACGTGTACCAATGTTCCCTGAAATTTTTAGAGTGGTCTACACATTCATTTTTTTATATGTATATATATATATAGCTTAGACGAGCGTTTAAAGCATCGCCAGCAGCCGCGTGGCTTTTTATAAAATTCGAGCCCCGAATGAATAATGAATGATGGCGAAGAATGCGCGAGGCGAGCGATCGGACGCCTCTCTGGTCACTCGCATATCCTGATTACTAATTCCAGCGACGGGGCCCACGTACGGGCGGCCGCTCGCGCGCGGACTACTTCCCCGGCGCGAACTGACACCAAATCCCATATTCCGAAGGCCCGCGTCTCGCGGCGATCGCACGGGTAACTTCAGTTTCCGGGCCTATCCGGAGCCAGCTTATCTCTTTCTTTCTCCCTCTCTTTACTTTTCTTTCCTTCTCTTTCATTACATGACTTTCTATATCGGATTGATACGGATATAACGTTGCCAAAAATACCGTCAATACAATATTGTTTTAAAATCTTCGCCTTTCTATAAATAAGATTTTCATGTATCTTTGTGTATCGCTAATTAATTTAATTTTACGTTCTTATTAAATTTTACATATTTTTTGCTTGACGCTCTTTGCCAGTTAGACACAAAGATTGTTTTAATCCCGTAAGGTATATTAATTACGGCTATTAGGCTATTAGGCTACATTCTCATGCGTGTACTCTTCAAATGGATAGATTTAAAAGAAATGCTTCATTTTCTTCTTATAAATAATTAATTCAGTACTATTCTTCTTTGATGATACTCTTAGACGTAAAAACAATAAATTAAACAATGTAGTCTTCATAAATTTTTAAAATTGAATTGATTTTTAATGGCAGTAATGTTGTAAGCTGTAAGTTGAATTCAACATTTACCGAAAATTACGAAATTGGTTTTTCATTGTATTTATTATAAAAGCAAAAGTTCAAATTTATCCTTAGAAAATCTATTCAGTTTATTTAATTAATAAATAGTTTAATCAATTAAAGTTTTAATTTAACTTGATCGATTTTTTAACTAAAAATTTTGTTCATTCAAATATTTAATAAAATTAAAACGGCAAAAAAATGTTGTAAAGAGGATTCAACAAAATATTTAATTAAAAATGCAAAATCTTTTTTCATTGTACACATCTTCTTTGTGCATTCTTGACATAATGCAGAATTCTCTTTTTTATTTAACAGAAAACATTAATCATAGGATATTCACAAACGCACTCACAACATATTCAAATTTGGAAAATCGACCGAATGTGGCTTTCTCATATTTTTGTCAAAAAGAAAATCGAATCAACTCGTAAGTCTATCTATACATTGGTTTTCATAAAAATATATACAATTAATGACTGTAATATTCCAGTGCACGAAGAAAAATTGTTACTAAAATTTACTTAAAGCTTGCATTAAAAAACACCGAGTTTTACGTAAATAAAATTTACTTAAATATTTGCTTAACCCATATCTGCTTTGCTCAATTAAGTAAGTAAATTTTGCTTAAAAAATTCAGTATTTTCTAAAAAAAAATTTCAGCATACAATTATTCATAAAACAAAAGTTATAATTTAAAACGACTATTGTTTATTATGATTATATAAATATATTCAATTTCTCACAAAATAAGTTTACATAAAAGTTTCTAAATTTATTTCATATTATGCTATGCTTATAATTCTAAAAAAATCAGCTCCCGTAACCTACAAGTCCCATCAGTACATGGATTTTCATGGGACTAGGCTTTAATTATTCATAATTTATATCATGGTGGTCTGAAAATTTGAAATTATTTGATTATAAGTAGTTGAAACAATAAAAAAACTTTAAACTCTTTATTTTTATACACTTATTGAGTTATGTCATTTTTTCTACTACTTAATCAAAGAATTTAAAATTCTACAACTCTTCAGGCCAAAATGACATGATTTATCAACAATTTAAGCCCAGTCCCATGAAAATCAATGCACCGATGGGAGCGGCATGATTTTTTCAGAAATAATCATATAGCTTACCATAAAATAAGTTTAGAGACTTCCATTGGGGATCTCATTTCGTGAGCAACTGAATATATTTGTGGGATTCGGAATGCAAGGGTGGTCAAATGAATTCACACACACTCGTTAAATCTATGTCTAGGAGTTATTATTTATAACATGCAACACTAGGCCATCACTCCATGCGTGGTGTCGCACTGGAGGACGCCTCCGACTCCCTTTGCTCCGCGTGAGCGCTGCTTTTATTCCCTCAGTGTAGTACCCCCTTCTCTTAGAGTTATGTTGCATTCCGTTCCTTGCGTCCGGGATCCGTGATTAACTTATAATTAGGAATAAAAGACGTTTCTTGAGAGAATTGGAAAATTTCTTTATTGCTCCTTTGAGAGGGAAAAAGCCTTGACGGCATAAAGCCCCTCGTTGTCTTAATCAAGAATTGCGTGTGTGTATCGTGTTGAATTAATCGTATGTTCGCGTGGCGAGATTCGCGCGATCACGAACTAGATTCTATCGGCTTGTCAGCCAAGAATCGGTACAATATTCGACTCGAATGTTGAAATCGAGGAATAATCGTGAATAATAGAGAAATTGTCGTTGAGAGTTTTTCGGACTATTTTATTTAATATATACGCGACTGACTCGTGAGAGAACTTTCTGCAAAGTGAGGTTCGAGGCGCTGTTACTGTCGCCTAGCTATGGTACTCTTTTTTTTTGCAAGTCGACAAACGATTCATTCGAAAATACTAGCGTCATTTATTAAAATGAAAACTCTCACGATCAACTTCTCCTTTATTTAAACACTTAGCCCTCAGGCCCAGCTGAGGTGAGTCCTGGCCTAGGAGCTGCCCAGCGTCCAGGGAATTCCCATTGAGCAAAGTTTATTGACTATTTCAGTAAATTTTACTACAATATTTTTTCTGCGCGTTTGGCCATCGACGACACAAATTTCGGAGCTCCGCGAGACGAGCACCCCGTCGCGTTTTCACCGAGAGTAAATTGCGCTCGTTGCTTGTTTTCCTTTTCTCTTCGCGACCGCGGAGGATATTAGGCGCCTACATACTTCGGTTTCTCTCGAGAGCCGCGAGTGCGTGCCCTCCCCACCTGCTGTGTCCCCGCGACTCTTGAAGACGACGCCGATCCTCGCATGCCAATTATGCTAATGCGAGTGTGGATAACGGTAGAGCGACACCAGCCGCGCGTATATATGTACGTGTCGATTGTTCAATAATCCCGTCGTCAGCGGTTCCCCTAGAAAAAAAGCGAAAAGCAACGAGGCGCGAGCGAAAATCGTCGCGGTGGATACTCGAGGCGCGCCGAGCTTTCAGCGGCCCATTCGAGGAAGAAGTGACCGATGGGCTTTTTCTTTGCTTGCTTGTCCTTTTATGTTTCGAGCATACGTCAACGACTCGATGATGGACTGTTTGAAAAAGGAAGGGATTTTTATGCAAGGTTTTCCTTCACGGGAAAATTAGCACTGTTTTATTACAAACACTGTACTTTTTTTTAAGTTGCTTCGTTACTTATCAGCTGATGACATTTTTTTGGGTTCTTTGAAAGGAAAGTGTATGGTACTTGCTAATAGCAGTACAGGATTTATTGCTATAAATGTATTGACGATGTTGATGGGTTTTAAGTCATCAGTCATAAAATACAGTATATATCACTTTTTTATGTTGGAGATACTTCAATAATTTTGTATAGCCTGTTTCCAATAAGACATTATTCTATAAAGTTATTTCTGTCAATTAATTTAACTCGACGTTGATGACAGTAAAAATATCGGTGCTATCAAACGTAAACGAAGAAGAAGAGAATTAATTTAATTAATCTAGATTAGTGTAATTATAGAGTAATACTTTCCCATTTGAAACTTGTCTGATTATTTATTTATCATTACTTTTTTTGCACTACAGGAAGTGAGTATATATATATATATACTTCTCTCCTGGCATCTGTCCGAGAAGGTTATAACTTCTTCCTCAGTAAATAAAATGTACAATATGCATTATGAAAGTACATAATGTACTATTTTTAATATAATAAAAGTATTTAAATACTTTCGAACAATGAAAAATGCAGCTTAGAAATTTTGTAATTATCAACTTCTTATCACGATGAAATTTTTATTATCTGATTCAAAAGTTTTATATAAATTGTATTTTATTTTTTATTTTATTTTTATTTTATTTTAAATTTATATACATTTTTATTTAAGGGCTATTAAAAACTAAATAAAACAAACTTTGTGTATTGTAGAGAATAAAAACTTCATAAACTATTATATTTGCATTTTATTCACGATAAAAAGAAGTCAACAAACAATTTTTTTGTAAATTTTTTATGTACTTCGCTTATTTTATTTGTTAAAAAAATTTATCTTCGGTCGTAATTTTCTAACTCACCAAGTATCTGGTCATTGAAATTTAAATTCAAGAAATAAATTTTCATCTCAACAGACTCGCGCATTTGCCTCAAGGAAATTTTAACATTGCATACGCCGCTCATTGGACAAATCCATCGTCCGGTCCATTTGGATCACTCTCACTAATGATTTTAAAAGATTTTTGGAAAAAAATGAAAGTAGAAAGTAAACTCGGCACGGAGTACTAATCAAGCACTCTAAACTAAATTTTCATTTACTTTTCCCAAATTCACTGATGAGTAAATCACTTTACTTTCGTATGCGAGCTTCGCGCGCATCTCCACGCCGCAAATATTATTCGAACGGTACTACGAAAATTAAAACATTAAAATAAAACTGTACGGTTCGCCGAATTAATTGCATTCATTAGTAGAACCTTCCCAACCGCCGTATCCTCTAAATCGATAAGTTCAAAATAATTCGCCGCCTGGGAATATTTAAATTTGAAATGAAATTAAAAAAACCGTTAGACTTTCTGACAGTTTTACCATTTTTACTCAAATAAAAAATATCGCATTTGAAAACATTTTTCCCCCGCCCCATTCGCGCTCCAAAACCACTACAATAAATAAATAAACACATCTATATCTCTTCTTCTCAAATTGAAAGAAAAATTCGAAACAAAGCATAAAGAAAACAAATCGAATCTGTTACAATACACCATCAAAAATCAAATTTAATAAAACCGAATTAAAAAATCACAATTATCGAGAAAAAAGAGGCGTACGCACGTATGCCTATCGGTCAAGAGGCTGCTTTGGAGAAGCTGATGAAACGAAGGGCAGAAATACACAAATAGAAGCTACAAAGAAAAATGTGATTTAATAAAGACCACGTAGATTTTCGTGTTATTTCATTAATACGAACTTATTTTTTTTTGTTAATCTTAAACGTATTTACTTGTATGCTTATCCCACGAGAAATTTTCCTTCGTTCAAAAGGAATGGTTCTTATTCTCCAAAGAAAACAAAACGAGTGTTATATACAATAAATCATCAAAAATATAAGTTAAAATAAAACTGAATAAAAGACTGCTGCCAATATATTGGGACTTAACTCCTGTTAGGTGAGAAATGAAGAAAATCAATCATAGCAGAACGTAAAAGAACCAACTGTTCTCTAGATATAGTGAATTAAAAAAAATGTTCAAAAAAATATAAATTTTAATTTCTTCAAAAATTGATGGCCCTTCCAAAGTGCCAAATATATTGCTAAAATTACAAAATCAATTTTCATCCTGTAGATTTCTTAATTTTCAATTTTTTTCTCAAAAATGAATGCACAAAATCATTTAAAACTTTTAATAGATGTACTTCTATATAATATTGATAACCATGATTTTCTTAAAGACATTTTATAATTTTTTTCAACGTACACAATGACGATTGTTATAATCAGAAATTTAATAAAATAATATGAAATTTTATACCCTTTCAAATACATTTATACTATTTTAATGAAAAACACAAAAAAAACTGTTTTTCTAAAATTAAGAATAATTAACTGTTGCTCTAAAAATGAACAAATAAAGATATACAAAAAAGAAACCGAATGAACCTAGTTTCGTTAAAATCCGATAAGATTCTGAGATACAGACGGCCACACGCATGCACACATCCTATACAAATTTTGAGAAAACCACGTAAACTGATTCAGAAGCACTCAAAACGAGCTTCTAAACCCACACGCGCACATCTTTACAGAAATTTTCAAAAATCCATCGCAAACTGTTTGAAAAACAGTGAAAACAAACTTGTAACGTGTTTTCAGAAAAACTTTTTTTCTTCACTATTACAAAGCTTCCTCCAGGACGAAGGAAAAATGGAGGAAAAAAAGAAGAGGCATACACGGCTATCGATGCAGAGGCTGCTCTGGGCCGCGAAGGCGAGCGGCTCCTTGCTGGCGGCGGCAGCAGCGAGCAGTATACCCGCGCGAAGGAGAGCGGAAGAGAAGGTAGAGGAGACCGGAGTCCGAGGTGGTGGTGGTCGCCGCTATAAAAGACTCATCGGCCGGCGCTTCCTCTTCGTTTCACACTCTCACCTCGCCAAAGGAAGGTCCCGCGACTCTCTCTCCGTCTCGCGCGGCCCACGACTACACGCTTCGCATCCCCGCGGTCCTTGTCAACGAAGGGTGAGTGTGCCCTACCTCGCCGTGCTGACTCTCTTGGTGTGCGCTCCCGCGACCTTCGTGCCGCGGCGATTAATTCGCCGGTGGTGAACAATACGAGAACAAAAGAAACGTCCAAGTGCTATCGTGCAATTTTTATTCTCTACTTTTTTTTTCTCTTCATTTTTTTTGTTGGTGCATTTACGGCTGCTGGCTACAAGGATACACGGATAAAAACATTATTGGGTGAAGTTTACAATAAATTTTCTAATGTGGGGACAGAAGATTACTTGAAATTTTGGAAGAATTACAATTTGTATAGTCAAATTTACCGAAATTCTAGTATAAATACTGTATTTTTTCAATAATTTGTAGTTATTTTCTTGGCTTGCCAAGTCTGTCCCTGTATTACAAAATTTCTTCTAAACTTTACGCTATTATTCATTTTTTTAAATTTACCGAAGTAGTAAACGTAGTCGCATAAAATTTACTCAAACAGTAAGTAAATTATACTGATTTTTAAGAAATATTTACTCAATTGATTGAGCAAAGCAGATGTATACTAAAGCGTCAGGTAAATTTTGCTTAAATATTTAACAATTTTGACTTGAGTAAAAATCAGTATTTTTTACTGTAAGACTTTAAGTAAATTTTACGAACAATTTCTCTCCGTGATACCCGTGTGTTCCAATTGGCTCTTTGTATAGGCAAACCTGCCGATAGATCGGCAGGTGAAATATCGAGAAAAGAAGGTATCGATCGTTGTATTTTTTTTTTTTCAATTTGATGTTTGTCAATAATTGTTTTATCATCATCGTAGTGTATCAACGTGATGTCATACTTACTTTGTTAATATTACAGTCATTGAACACAATTGAAAAGATGAAATTTATTTGCATTTTTTTTCGATACTTTAACTGGGGCACCTGCTGAAATATGTTTATTAAAAAGACGCGTTTTTCCGTAAAGTAATTTGTTGAGTATGTCACTCGCGGGATACAACCTACAAGTGCTCAGCACGAAAGTTCAGGGACGGGTCCTGCACTGAGACAAATTTAGATAATTTTAAGTAAATATTTACTTCAGTAGTATTTATTAAATATTTCTTTGGATCAAGTGATTATTTTTTTCGATACTAATAAATTTATTTAGAAATCAATAAATTTATTTCCTTTATAGAAATATTTGTCAATTAGTATTAATCCTATCAATACCGTTAGTAAATATTTACTGAAAATTAGCAACAAAAAAAATGTTCGATGTATCCGAGTACGCATTTCATCAAATAAACCGTCCCTTTTTTCTTCTCTTGTGGTTACAGAGTCATGAAGTTGGTGGTGGTTTTGGCACTGCTGTGCTGCCTGGCGTTAGGCGCCGTGGCTACGCCAGTGCCCAAAGCCAAGGTCAAGAGCGTCCAAGTGCAGGAGTCGAGGCAGGCCCCGGCCGCGGCAGCTCCGGCCGCCAGCTCCGATGACGACGACGACGATGACGACGACGACGATGATGACGTCGATCTCGATCTCACCGGCGACGACGATGACGACGATGACGACGATGACGACGATGAAGGAGATGATGACGACGATGACGATGATGACGATGATGACTACCTGGAGAGGTTCATCGACGAAGTTCTCGGAGGTACGTTTCACGTGAATATGTATATTTAAAAAATCTCGCGGGTTCTATTGTTAGTCTAGCAAGTTCAAATTTTTTTCTTTTTAAAATTTATCAATGAATTTCTAGGAGGTATTTTAGGTAAAAATGTAATATTAAAGGAGGATTCATAAGAATTCGAATGCAATTAGCAATACTGAATTTGAGTAGACTGAGAGAAATGTTTTGGAAAAATTACTATAATTCTGGTAAAAATTACTATTCAGCTTGCAAGCTAAACCACAGATTGCATCTTTAACAAAAAATTATCATTATTCTACTAAATATTTCTACAAGAAATTCTAGTAAATATTACTAGAATATTAGTACAATTTATAATCCAGAGTGGTAATTTTTTCGCTAATAAATATTCTACAATTCTATTAAAATTTATAATATAGAATAGAAATTTTTTCACTAAACGCAGTTTGTGATGATTCCGCTCCCAAACTGGATACTAATTGTTACTAGAATAACAGTAATTTTTCCAAAACATTTTTCTCAGTGTAACATTTTAATTACACATTGATCACTTTTTAATTCCTATTAATCCTCTTTAATACTCCATTTCTGACAAAGCACGTGTGCCGTTTTTACAAAACATGCCACATTTTCCCTCTTTTTTCTTGTTTTTTTTTTTTTTTTTTTTGAAAGTTCCACATCTCTGGAAAGAACCGCTTTGAATACACCCAGTTTTCTAATAGTACAGTGATACTTTTCACCCGCGCTCCAAACGCGTCGTGCGTCCCGCCAAGTAGGTCAAGCTAATACAATACAAGTATATCGAAGCCATGCACTTGAAAAAAACAGCGCGTGTCAATTATCGATTCACTCGCAGCGCAATGAGAGGCTCTCATTCCAGTTACAAATTCGCCGCGCGATGAATAATTAATTAAATTCCTGGCAATCGGGCTTTTATTATAACGCAGTACGGAGAAGTCAATCGAACGATTATCGGCCGCTTTGACGATCAATTTACTCGTCCCAAATGCACTTACAGTCGACCAACACAGTGTACAATCAACGCCCCTCCTTCCTCGACGATATATAACGGATTCCCTAATTAATTAGCTGAATAAATATAATAAACAAACGGCGAACCGCGGGGGGAGGGTGAAAAATCGGCCTTCAATTACATTAAGCAAGTAATTAATTAATCTTCCTAACAAGTTGTTTGCACATTTCTATTATTGTAAGCTAATTATCAAAAAATATAATGTCCATTCATGAATTACTTTTTGCAGTTATTTCATGAAGAAAAAAATGACATTTTAAAGTTTCGCTGACATTGGCAAATTAACTATTGCATTTATAAAGAGCGCAGTTTTGTAGGTAAATTAATAGCGAAAAAAGTGCCTGAGACACTTTTGCTCTAAACTGATTTTAAAACCGCGAAAAAACGAAAAGATTAACGAAAATGGGTCGAAAATGATCACAAACGTGGAGAAAAATTATTTGAAGTTTTGTGAAAAATACTGATTTTTACGTAAGTAAAATTTGTTTAAATATTTAAGCAAAATTTACTTGACGCTTTAATAATAAATATTGCTTAAAAAGTTCAGTATAATTTGCTTATTGCAGAAGTAAATTGTATATGAGTACGATTACCTAACTTTTTAAGCAAAGTTTATTTACTATTTCAGTAAATTTTGCTAATCATTGTTCTCTGTGAATTGTTAAATAGAAAATAAATACAACTTTTGGAGAGCGCAGATAATTAGAACCTTAATTAAAGACGGAAATGGATCAAAATAAAAAATAATCTCGCTTAAAAGTGATTTGGCCCGATTTCAGCCATTTTTTCCGTCGACACTTACAAAAATGAGGACTAAGAATTCGTCTTAGTAGACAAAGCCACTTAAAAAATATCTACTTAATTTTAAAGTAAATCTAATTAATTTTAAATTAAAAAATTTTAAATTTACTAAATTGACGAATATGCCAGCTTCAATGTGATTCTCAATAGGCTTACTGGAAATATAGAATCCGTCGAATTTTATCATAAATATATGTTAATTGTTAATATTTCTCTGCTTATTAAAGCCTTTTTCACTTATTCAATTCTTTCAACTTTTTATGATATTAAATGAAATCTAATAGTTAATGAATCAATTTAGAATTTATAATGCAGTCCGTTTTATTCAAAGACAACAATTTACTTATTTGTTTATATGTTTTAACAAATTAATGGTAAATGATGTTCCGCCTTTCCACGGCATAAATACCTTTTACTCTATAATAAGTAGATTTTCCAGTGCTACACGTATAGAAATGTTATATTAAATGTTACTATGCACCGTAGGAATAGTGGGATATTCAACCTATGACAATTTTTACCATAAAGCATACTAAAAATTGCTATATAAATAGCAAAAATTACTATGTATACAGTAGAAATTTTTAGTATGTTTTTCAGTACAGAAATTGTCATACGTTGAGTATATCCCACTGTTCGTACGCAACATAATTTTGACTATAACATTTCTTTCCGTGTATTTAGTGAATTCTTCTACCAGTTATGATAGAAATTTTTGTGAGTGTACCGACTGGACTATCGGCTGTAATTATAAAGCAGCGCGGCGATGAACTGCAACGAGCGGGAGACAAAGTAACTGTGAATGTCAGCGGGGAGGCCAGTGGCGCGTGTACACGCCACCACTCGACACTCGCATATGGCGTAAGAATAATAACGCCGACCTAACGGCGCTCGTTCGCGGGCTCAGGCCTCGCGGCGCGTTACCTTTTTTTCTCTCTTTCTCTCCTTCTCTCTCTCTCTCTCTCTCTCTCTCTCTCTTTCTACCGGGCGTTTCGAACTTCTTTTCCGTGCGCGCATTTTAAGCCCGATCCCTCCTCGACGGCGACCCCCACGCGACATGCGCGAATTCCGTTATACCCGCTCCCGGCGCCTTTCTAACGGGACGCCCAAGTTTCGACCGAGCCTCCGCTCCTCGCGGCGCTCTTTAAATTATGAATTAACATAATCCACGCGCCGTGGAATTTCTCATAAGCGCGCGACTCCTCCATTCTCTCCTCTCCGCCTGACACAGATTCGGCGAGCGCGGAGCTCGATTTATCCGAGCGCCGCCCGAAACCGAGGCAGAGGATCGCGAATTAGCCGGCCGAAATCATGTTTTTTTTACACCTTAGTTTGCGCAACCTTGGAGATCCACTTGCCTTGATTAAATTAGGTGCTTCTTTTTTTACCTTTTTTTCGTTTCTTGTTTTTTTTTTGCGTTAATTAAAGTGTAATTTGATACTTAAGGAGAAATGGAGGTATCTATTAACTAAAAGATGTTTTTTCTGATGAGAAAAAAGTTTAATTTGTTTGTAGTATAAAATACCTATAATTTAAAGACCACAAATTTTGAATTTTTTTCTAATACTTTATTCTCGTTTGATTCCCGTTAAAATACAAAAATACTATAGTTTACCCTTTTTGATAATTTACTGTGACTGTTAATTAAAGATATAAATTACGTTAGCTCCAAAGTTATGCCTAATCAAGGCTTATAAGATTTGTAGTCCGTTGGGAATCAATTGTAACCGTAAAATAAAATGAATGCATTAAAAAAACATGCATAGCTAATGCAACATGAAGCGGGTATCATCAAACGGTTAAATCAAATAACCATCATTCGTAAGATGAGAAAATTGAATAGACATCAAATTAATTAATTCGTGCGCATTAATTATTCGAATACGCATAATTATGTCATGAACTTTTCGAAATATTTTCGTCGCATACGAATTAATTAATTTAATAATTATATTTAAGATAATTGATCATTACCTATTCAACATAATCATTCAGAAAATTTTCTTTTTAACACGAAAATTATATCTACAATAAATAGGAATCTTCACACGGACAAAATCGTTAGTTAAATTTACTTAATGGCTTCCAGTAAAAAAGAATTTATAACGTGTTTTTAGAGAAACTTATTTTTACTATTACAAAGATACCTCTAGGAAGAAACAATACTAATTTTTACTTTTGCTTAAATATTTAAGCAAATTTTACTTGACGCCTTAACTTACATGTGCTTTGCTTAATCAAGTAAATAAATATTGCTTAAGCAATAATTTAGTATAATTTACTTACTATGCACGAGTAAATTTTACTTGTCTACGTTTATTTAACTTATTAATAAATGTATTTTAATATTGAAATTTTAATAATTTTAATCGGTGCCATGTAAATCTGAAAATGGGAAATTCACTTGGAAAATGTGAATAGTGACATTGAATAAGTGAAGAGCCGCTCAGACCTTAAATATGTGAATGATTTTTCACATAAAATATGCCACTATTCACATTTTCAGATTTAGAGAGTGCATTAAAAAGAAAAGTTCAAATATCAAGATCACTAAATTACTGAAAGACTAGGTATCGCTTTCTTTAACTCGGTCGATCGACAATTTCCATAAAAAAATCGTTAAAATCTTTTTCCAGGTGAGGACGACGACGACGACGACGAGAGCAACGCCGTCGCCCCAGCCGCCCCCGCCGCCGCCCCCGCCGTACAACCCGTTGCCGCCTCGGCCAACTCCCCGGTGATCCCGCCGAACGTCCAGGCCGACCTGAACGAGGAGTTCTCCGCCGCCGCCGGCACCGCCACGGTCAGCGACGCTGAGGCCTCCATCGCCGAGGAGACCAGCTCCTACGAGGACGAGGACGGCTCGCCCGAGGGCCAGGCCGCCGGCATCGTCCAGGACGCGACGATCGAAGGTGCCGAGTCCGTCGCCAACTCTATCGTTGTCCCGCAGAGCAACGCACTCGCCGCCGCCCCAGCGGCCGCCTCCAGCGACGACGACGACGACGATGACGACGACGACGATGATGACAACGACATCGACCTCGACATCACCGGCGACGACGACGACGACGATGACGATGACGACGACGAGGAGGAAGGCGCCACCGACGAGGAGGAGGACGACGACGACGACGAACTCGAGGGCCTCGCCGACATTGCGTCGGCGCGACGTGCCGCACGTGAGTTGAAGGCCAAGGGCAAGAAGCACCACGGGGACGCCGCGGCGCGCAAGCCGCACCGCGCGCGCAAGTCCGCCGACTCAGCCAAGGTGTCCCGGAGGAAGCCCGTAGCCGCCACCGCCAACGCCTCCTCAGCCGCCTCCTCGCAGCCTAGCCTCCACTAGAGCATGACAGTAGTCGCATATATAACAAAAGCCCAAGCAAGCGAGTTGCTCGAGACCCTTTTTTTTTCTTTGGTACTTCTAATTTTTTTTTTAATTGCTTTTTTTGTTGCGACGAGGATATATAAAAAAAAGAAAAGGGAAATACTACACACCGAGAAGAACACCATTATACACGCCCCGCGCGGCCGGGCCTCGAGGGTATACCGAGTCAGATGACGTGAGAGAACAGGGATACACTCAGAAAAATTTAATCTAACTGGTAGAAGAATCCACTAAATAGCACTGGAAATCTACTTACATTTACGCCGTGGATAAGCGTACCATCATTTATCGAATAAGTAGATTGAGAATTATACAGAAGCATGCATATTATTTAATTAGGTAAATTTTAAATTTTTACACTTATAATTAAGTAGATAACGTTTAAGTGGATTTGTCTACTGAGACTAAGAATTCATTTTTCTGAGTGTTTAAAAGACGGATTTAATTAATATCGCCCGTGCTTGTACGTTCGTTCTCGAGCTTGAGCTTTCACTGCCCCTCTTTAATTTATTTATTTATTATCTTATTTATTGTTATTTATTTGTGTAACTTCTCATTCGCTGCCTTACATTTAACGGCGCGACCGCAATTCAAGCTCGGAACAGCGACGAGTATATACAAGCCCAACGGCTCGACAAGACTGTACGTATTTAAAAAAAATGAAAGAAAGAGAAACGAGATTCTGGACTTGATGCTTTCGAGAGCCCGGCTCGCCGCGGACCCTAAATACCGTTAGACGTATCATTGTAGTATACTGTAGTATTTATTATTTTTTTTTATTAAATTATTTATTGAGACAACACAAAGCTCTATATTTCGAAATTTGAGGCGAAAAGCTTTCTCTTCAACGCGCAAAACACACGCACACTTGTACACACGTATACGTCAAAAAAAAAGAAAAAAAAATCGAGAATTCATTCCAAAAAAGCGGAAGATCGCGAGTGACGACTTTTATCGCGTTGTTTGCGATTGAACGGTGATCGAAAAGCATTAAAATGCCTGAGGATCGGTGACGTCACGCGTCACGTTCGGCGCGCGGGGATTTCGCGCGTCGAGAGAAAGGTAGAAAGAGAGAGAGAGAAAGGTGTGCGAGCGACAGAGAAGGAGAGAAAGAGAGAGTTCGGTGAAAACAGAACGGATTCACCTCCTCTGCGGTGGAAGGCCGACTCGCCGGTTCCGTTATATTCGATATATATATATATGCACATATATATGTATATATGACGAAAGCTCGCGCTTTGTTGCCGCCTCCACCCTCTTCACATACTGCACTGTTTTTTTTTTCTTTTTTTTTGACACACGCCTCCTACGACCAGAGAACGGCGAAGAGAACGGAGAATGAAAAGGCAGAATTATTCGTACGCACGAACTATAAAAAGAAAACTACGCACATCGGATTATTTTAACGAGTTGAGAGAGAGAACGAAAGAGAGAGAATACGAAACTGTACAGTGACATTGTTCGACTTGAATTTTTTTATAAATTGACAAATATAGACAACTTATATTGTTTTACGAAAAAAAAACTACACTTGTGTTTTGTCTTTATTTTTTTCATTCACTAATCGAACTTTTACGTCCAGTTCGCGGTGCTAGACGCTACAGATATACATGCCCAGGCGACTTTTCCAGCGGAACTTTATGTTTCCACGAGTAGCCATTTATATTCATATATACAATATATAGCATATAACACTTCCAGCGTGAGAGTAATTCGCGTGACGTGCCGATCTGAATAGTGTTTTAATGCTCGTATTCGTAACGATTACCGTTTACGCGTTTACGTATATGTACATTCTATTTACATTAAAAAAAATTTTTTTTCAATTCTCTCGCGTACACAATACCGCAACACTCGAGCTACCGGTTGTTTGGCTTACATATAGAAAAATTAAAAAAAACTGCTTTAGTTTGCACGTGGACGGTGGACGGTTGACTGATTAAACTTAGCGCTTGGAATGGTATATATTGACGGATTATTTAACTGGAACGATGAAAGAAGTGGACTACTTTTTGCTGCTCTCTCATAGTAGTAGTATACAAATTAGCACCTGTCTGGCACGTTACACGAAAGCTTCACATCATTATGCTCATTCTGTAATCAATTTTTTTTTATTTATTTATTTTTCTTTACTATCTCTTCAATCACTCACGCTCATCGTATCCTTAATATTTTTTTTTCATTCACTCATCTTGGCATCTTTCAATCAAAGTTTTCATCGCTCATCTGTAAAACAGTAGACAGTAGTTCTGTAGTGCTAATAAGGAATTAACGGAGGACAGAGAATTTTATAACTGTATGCAGTAGCCGCTGGGATAATGTGCACGCGCGTCTGGCACCGTAAAAACTAAAAACCTACCTTCCCTCCCTGCAAACCAAAAAACACCCTATTCAAGCATTCCCCGCTACTCCGCTTACCCAGTAGAGTAGAAACAAAAAAAAAAACAAAAAAACAAAAATATGAGCGAAATCAAATAAACGGCGCTCGCTGAGCGGAGAATGACCGCACGATGAAACCGACAACAATGGCAATTACATCGCTGTTACATATGAATTTTCGTAACTTTCAACTCGTGACTCGAGAAAGTTGCCCGTCGTAAAGTTTCACTCTCGTAATGTGGAAATGCGAAAAGTAGGGAAAAATCTATTTCGCCGATTTCATTTCCTATGTACATACATTGACCAAATTTTCACTCGATTTCACACAATACGAGAGCAGCTATCGTGTTTTCGCCTTAAAATGCAACGTTTCACTCAGAAGAATTTAAATTAAAAAGAAAAAGATAACGTGTACACGCTAAAACGGTTGGAGTGAAATTTCACTCTTACTTTGTAGCGAAACCTTTCGTAGAGTCAAATTGGACTTTATTGGAGTCGTGAATAGAGCAATTTTGTTTCATTCTAAAATAGAGTAAAATTCAGTCTAAGGTACAGAGTTAAATATTACAGTTTATTACCCTATCTTTCGTTTTACTGAAGAGTAGAAAATCAGATTATTTGACTCCACGAAGAGACTTAAATTGACTATAAATTGTAGCGAAAACTTGACTCCAATAGAATTAATTTTCACTCTACATCACTCCAGCTGATTTAGCGCGTACATTGAAATTCAGCATCGGGCGTGTCATTCTCGGCGAGTCATCCCAATGTAAATAGCAGCGCTCCTCGAGAGTAAGAAAAAGGAGAAAAGGAGTGAAAAGTGGCTTATCCGGGGTGCTGGCCTTGAACCGGAGGAGGACCGGCAGCGCATTTCTCCGGCGACGTAAATCGGCTCTCCGGGCGGAGAAAAAGAGGCCACGGGGTCGCCGGGATTTTTGAGCGGCTTTCACCTTGGCAGTGGCCGCTTCGTTCTGGGGAGAAGAGTCGCGCGCGTACGTATGCTGGTATAATCGGGGCCGACGACCCCCGCGGCACCGATCGCTCTCGTGAGATCGCGTGCGCGACCCTGACCCACATCGGCCTCTTCCGCGTTCGACAACTGACCCCGCCCATCGTATCTCTGGGCATTCCTCGCATTTTTTCTCATTCGATCGATCCTTCACCTTCGGCATCTCGAGAATTCACCGCGATTTTCGTAATTCGTTATTTCATTAATTCGCCGGTGGCGAACGATTTGGAATCAAAAGAAACGTCCGAGTGCTATCGTGGAACCCTGGCGAAGAATTATTCTCTCTTTTTTTTCTCGTTATTTTTTCTTGAAGCGTTTACACTGGTAATAAAGATACACGGCGAAAAATGATATTAGTAAAATTTACTGAAAGAGTAAATAAACTTTAATTACAAATTTAAGAAATCCTGTAATATTTAGTTGTGCAGTACTTAATTTATATTGATTTTTAAAGCAATTTTTACTTAAGTAATAAAATATATACTGTGACACTAATTTGGTAACCTCAGTGAATATTTGCTTCGATAGTACTCGTTAAATATTTCATTGAATCAAACATTATTTTATTGAATATACTAAAGTTATTTGGAAACAAATAGATTCTTTTAGGTTCAAAGAAATATTTAACAAGTATACTTGCTATTGAAGTAAATATTTACTGAAAGTTACCAAATCGGTCTCTCAGTGCATAAATAACGAGATCTATGCTCCCGAACAGCACCAAACAAAATTTGTTTACGAATCATTTATAAAAAATTTTATAATATTTATTTATTTATTATATCTCGAAAACGGGTGGAGATAGAAATAACGTAAATTTTGACATAAAAAATATTAAAATAGTTCATATTAGTTGATAATTTATAGGGACTCTTCGGTCCAAATTTAAAATGAATAATTAAGTCAACTTCAAAAATTCATAAAAAAGTTGTGTAAACGCATTTTTAAACCATCCTACGAATATTTGGTTATTTAAAACATTTATAAATTTTGACCGTTTAAAAATACGTTTCAAAAATATAAGCATCCCTGACGGAAAATTTAAGAGTGCCTAAATATATCAATATATTTATTTAGAATATGTTAAATTAAAATAAAATTTATCATATTCTGGGCAATCGCTCCTTAAATTTTCCCGCAAGGATTTTTTTAAATGTTTCAAAAACATTTCTGATTACCAGGTACACATTACGTATATCTATGTAGAGAAACCGCACGGTTTCTCCTTCGTTAAATCCGCGCCTTCCTATATATAAATATATTTATATATTTATACATAAATACACTGAAAGAAAAATTTGTTAATTTTAAGCAAACATTTATTTCAATAGTACTTATTAAATAATTTATTCAGTCAAAAAATTATTTATTTAAAACTACACTAAATTTATTTAGAAACAAATAAATTCATTTAGTTTTAAGGAAATCATTACTTGGTTCAAAGAAATATTTAATGAGTTCTATTGAAGTAAATCATTTCCTTAACATTAACAATATTTTTCAGTGTATGCATTGATACATGTATGTTTTTGGAAATCTGAAGATATGTTTCACTACGCATTCGGAAATCTGCGGATATATTAAACATTTGAGGATTCTCCTCATATTTACATATACATACACACATGTACATATATATATACTAAAGGGATTTTTATTTTGCGATACAGTTAAATCGGTTTGCTTTTTGAATTGATGATTAGAAACTCATTTTTCAATTTTCACTTTTTTCTCATAGACGATGCTTCAATTAGTTTACACTTTTGCTTTACCGATATCTTTCGATCTATTTATTTTTTTAGACAAATTCTAGAAAATAATTTTTTCATTTTTCGCCTTATTCTTTACCTGTATACGATACGAAACTTCATTTACCCATTTGCTTTAGCGATATAGAAGAAGCGCGTATTGCTCGGAAAGAAAAATCTAACTTTTATAGTAAGAATGGTGGTACTGGTTGAGTTTATCACCAGTGTTAGTATTACTTTATTAGTATGAAAATTCATGCAAATAATCATGGACTTTGAGCTTTTAAAGTAGACTGTCTTTTCATATTAAAAAAGTAAGCAGTCTATAAGACGATTCTATAAGTCACATCGGAAAAGAGTGTGAACGCCGTGGAACAGTTGACGGTTGACGTTTTTAAAGTGCCGCAACTCTAACATGGTGTAGCTGCAGAGCTTTGTAGTAAGCGAATCATAGTATACCCCGTGGAAACTATCTTATAAAATATTATAAAAGTGTACAAATTTTATAAAATCCGATAAATCATTTATCAGGTTTTATGCGGGTTTTGCATCATTTTATTGAGTTTTATAAGACCCTTTCAATATGGTGAAGTTATGGCAGCTTTAGTTTTATAGCATTTCTGCTCCTCGAGGACCATACGCATACTATATTTATATGTGAATAAATTATATTTGTATATACTCCTTTCTACACTGATAGAAAAGATCCTTTGATCCAAAGCCAGTGTCTTTAATATAAAGCCGTGCGCATTTAATATAGCCCAAAGGCGTAGGTATTAGATGTAAAGAAACGGTGCATTAACTATTAAGCCATCCACATGATTTTTGTCAGTAAAGACGATCGCGCATTAACTAGTAAGAAATATTTCTTGAATGCTAAT
This sequence comes from Sycophila sp. Sp_5, assembly GCA_018906775.1. Classification (NCBI taxonomy): domain Eukaryota; kingdom Metazoa; phylum Arthropoda; class Insecta; order Hymenoptera; family Eurytomidae; genus Sycophila; species Sycophila sp. Sp_5. Next base: position 243,541 of record JACCID010000159.1, read on the forward strand.
GCATACTTCTTTATTTCAAATACCATGACAAAATTATTTTTTAAAGCCGCGAAGACTTTGGGTTAAAGAATCTTTTCTATCAGTGTATGATACTATAATATAATTTATATCATAGAAGACTGTACTAAACACTTTGAAAGTATGTATGTGTATCTATAATAGTACAAGGAACTTTTCCTAAATTACAATCATATGGATTCTAGTAAAATACTTCGATTTTTCTTTCCGAGTGGTTTCTCCTTCGTTGAGTGCGCGCGGGAGGAAAGTATTTCGCGCGGCGAAGGGACGAGGAGAGATCGATCGGCCGAGACGGAGGTGACAACCGTGTCGAGTTAGGTAGGTCTGTAGGTGAGAAGGAAGCGCGCCGACGGTCAAGCGGAGAGGCGACCCAGTTTCGCGGCCCTCGCCGGTGACGGGGGCCCCGCAAGCACCGTGCACCGGTAAATACCGTTACCGCCAGCTCCCATGAGCGTCTCGCTCCTCAAAGTAGGCTCCGCCGGAATGTAAATATATACAGATGTCGGCTGCGACGAGGGACCGACGCTCCTCCGGGAGAAAGAGAAACGCTCGCGCCCAGGGTCGCTGATCCTCCCCCCCGGCAGGTTCAAGGTCGCACACTAAAAAGGGGATATAGAGATCGCACACAGCCATTCGTGTTTCAACGCGGTACTTTACACTGACAAGGAGAGGCCGCCAGATCCTTGTGATGGATTTACCTCAAATTGGTTGTGGTGACTCTTAAAAACCTCAGCGATGAACTATGTAGAGTTTCGGGACCTAACGCTCTCTCATTCCTGAAATATTGTACCCTCATTTTTGCTGCGACTCCTATTTATCCTAGTATTTATCCTATTTACGCTATTTATCCTATTTATCCTAGTAAAACCGATGTATTCAATTTCAAAGCAATGCTTTTTCTGCCTTACTTTCTAGCTTATTTAAACTACTTAATTCATAAGTGCCGACACGTACATTTTTGGACACTTGATATTTCATGAATAAATGCGATTTTAGGTCAGCCTGGAAATATCGAGTGTCCAAAAATGTCCGCGTCGACACTAATGGGTTAATAAAGAATCTATATTAATTTTCACAGGCAAACTTTTTATTGCACTTTTTGGAACTCGACCTTTGGTAAGAGATATGAAAAATAGATTTTTCAGATTATTAGTGTGAAAATTAATATAGATTGTGTATTAAGTAGTTGAAATACATATACAGATAATGCGATTTTATCACATACATAGTTCATCGTTGAGGTATTAAGAGTCACCACAACCAATTTGAGGTAAATCAATCAACCAGATCTGATGGCCTCTCCTTGTGAGAGAAAAAAAACTTTATAAAAATTACTACTGTGGTTAAGAAAGGAGTGATAGTCTTATTAAGTGAGAATTTTTTATATGAAAAATGGTAATTTTTAAAGTTCTTATTTTTCATACTAAAATTTCTCGCTTGTCAAAATTGTCACTCCTTTCCTAATCACAACAGTAATTTTTATTAAGTTTTTCTCTCAGTGTATAAACTTTTTCTTTATAACTAGCCAAATCTGGTCTCTTATCCTCTAAATATGAATAGGGTAAACCGGGGGAAGTCGCCACAGCTAAAAAAATAATAATTTTCACAATTTTTGAGGTAAGATGCCATTAGTAAAATATGCTAATTAATGTGTAATTTTTAAATAATGGATACAATTGAAATAATTTAGCAGCTTTCCTTTTTTGCATTACACGAACGTAAACTCGAGGTGACCAGCTATTATAAATATATGAAATTTTATGGATCGATAAAACTGTACTGTGCAGTGGCAATGAAAGATGCAGATAATTATTGATCAACCCCCATCATTTGAATAAAAGTCTGAAAAGGAAATAAATATTAAAGCGAAAATTCGGTAGTATTAATATATATTTAGAAACAAACGAGATAAAACTTTGTGGTATCTTGCCCTGGCTTACCTTAAGTAGAAATTCAAGTTTATTCATCATAAAATATATCATAATATATTTTTAAAGTTTTTTATATTCAAAATTGAAAAAGTCCTAGACGTAACATAAAACTCAGGCAACCAATCTCGTATTTAAACGACCAATAAAAATCACAGAATCGCGCATTAAAAGCTTTACAACAAGTCATCACTTTTTTTAAGAGAGAAGTGACGGTGCCTGATAGTGATAAATGCTTCTTGACGAGGTGAAGAAATTTTGAGAACTCCGTTTTTTTTTATTGATGCTTCGGAAAAGAATTTGTGTCGGTGCCGTGCTAATAGCATGGGTGTGTATTGGAGAATTTTGCAAAAGAAAGGATTTACTGTAATTAACGTGGAATTTTTTTTTACTTATTTATTATTTTATACGAATGAAGTGTACTTTTTTTGCGAAGAAAAGTATGAAAGTAGGCCCAATGCAGAACTCAGTTATGAATTAAGTTACTACGAAATTTTAGAATAAAATTATAATGAAAAGATTTAAGAAGTGATTAGAAATTATTGATAAAAGATTGAGTAGCTTCTCATTTGTTCCGTGGGTTAAAAAGCTCTATATTAAATATCATTAATGAAAATTCTACACTTAAAAAAAGGTAATTAGTCATGACTATCGATTAGATGTTTTAACTGATATTTGCGGTTAAAGCAAGTATTATAAATAAAAAAAAGTAATGGTTAGTTGTGATTACTGACCTTTTTCAGTGAATGAATTCAATGAATTAAATTTAGAAAGAATGTATAATAAAAAGTAAAATATTATTCTTCTCCTTATTTATCGAACAGTATTACGAAGAATTACCCGTGGAAATTTCATCAATAACAATATGGGGTTTAAATGTTTAAATTTATTCTCCGCATAAAGCATTCTGCTTTATACCGTCATAAATGGTTTTCCGAGACATCAATTCGAAGAAATAAATCGTCTTTAAAGTACTTTATGTACGTATACAGGATTTTTAAAAATAATGAATAGTTACTTAATAAAACAAAATACAAACCCAAAATTTTCTGTAAAAGGCAGATATTTTTCGCTGAAAGAGGACCTAATAACTGTTGTAATATTTTACAGTTTTTTATTTGATTGCAATGCAGAGACCCGCATTTTCCACCATTTCATGAGAAAATAATCATTGAACTCAATGCAGTTGCCCTCGTTCGTCGTATCTGACATTTTCCGCGGATAAATCTGCGTATTTACAAAATGACATAAAAATTTTAACCTTTTTACGTTGAAATCAAATGATAAATGATAAATAAAAGAGATTGTAGTATTTTATTGGATTCTCTTTTATGCATTATATTTGCATGTTTATAAATGTTTATGAATGTAATTTTTTTATCATCTTTTTTTCCTTTTTTGCGAAGAACACAAAATACACCTGATATCGGATTAAAATTAATTGCAACAACTTTTTTGTCAAAAAGCTCGCTTATCTCTTTTATGAACAAATTTAATTGTGCACGTCAAAATGACAATATATAATTTACAACTAGCATCAGTTATTAAATTTATATTTTTCATTTCAATTGTTAACGAATTCTTTTTATTCACAATCCATCGCGACAAACGATTGAAAAGAAATTTAAAATAAAAAGATAAAAATTATGAAATTCCTATTTTAAAAAAGTGATGGCCTTTGTGTGAAGTATTTAGTAAATGAATGTGATTGGTCGAAAATTTTCGAAATTTTCATATATTTTAAATCTGTAACTACGGGCTATTTAATCCGTTGATCTATTATTAAACAAATAAATAAATAATCCTATCGGAAAATTTAGGAGCGATTGCCCAGAATATGTTTGATTGTATTCTAATTTAACGTATTTTGGCTAATAGTTAGTAAATTTTTTAGCGGGGATACTTAGATATTGAATTTTCGATTAATAATAATTTAATAAAATTAACTGCAACTCTTATTAAATAAACTTGTCAAAAAATCAAATACCGGTGCGATATATTGTTCTAAACTAAAAAATGAGAATGCATTTTTTTGTAAACTACAGAAAAACAGCGTAAAGAGACCATTGAGCCCTGGATTTGGCTAGAAAAATGTACATCATCGATGCGCTGTGTGCCGATCAGATTAATTAAAAATCCTCAATCCATTTCACAAAGAACTCTCTGAATATAAATAATGAAATTCTCATTAAATAAATGAATCTACCCATAAAAAGTGATAAGTCGTTCACACATCGAATAAGTAAATGACTTATCAAAGTGCCATGTAAATCTGAAACTTTGAAATTCACTTGGAAAATGTGAATAGTGTCATTTAATAAGTGAAAAGCCGTTTACATGTTAAGTATGTGAACGATTTTTCACATAAAATATTTCACTATTCACATCTTCCAAGTGAATTTCACATTTTCAGATTTAGAGAGTGTATACTCACTTATTCGATTTGAATTTCACTTATTCATTTTTAGAGAGAAGAAAAGAACCGAAACGAAAAAAAAAACGAAATCCATAAAACAGACTAACATAATCGTCTGTTCACCTCAATCCTTTTCACGAAAAAAAAATCAAAATGAACAAAAATAGAATACGTAGAACAGACCGACATAAAAAACATTTATAGGAGCGATGGTTTCGACACCGAACGCCGACGTCTCGACGATGTACGTGGCGAAGTACAACCGCTTCGTCGACACCATCCTCGGCCGCATCAACAAAATCCTGAAGGACAAGTACGACCCGGTGACCGTGAAGCTTACCAACCCAAACGCCGGCAGCAAGAGCAAGAAGGTCTCGAGCAAAAAGAGCAAGAGGAGGAAGAGCGCCGCCAGCAAGAGACGCGTCGGAAAGAGCCGCGGCGCCGCAGCCTCGCGAATCGCGGACAACGTCCAGGAGCCCCTCCAGAACACCACCGTAAACGCGAACGAGGCGTCCCAACAGCAACAGCCCATCACCGAGGTACTTTTTTTTACTTTTTTAGTTAATATCCAAGATTTTCTTTTTTTTACGATAATTATATAGGCTACACCAAAAAAAAAAGTAATTTCTACTTTTTACGCAGCAGATTTAACTGTGTAATTGCGGAAGTTAATTTAACTTTCCGAATTTTCAGTAAAATCTGCTTCGCAAGCATGTCAAATACTTTTCTATAGAGTAATATCTGCTTTAAGAAATGTTGATTTTAATGATTTTGCAAAGTAGTTTTTACTTAGTTTAGCAGATATTACTGATGCAAAACAATAACAACTACTTTTTTTTTCGGTGTAATACGCGGAACAATGGAAGCGGCCCCGTTCTTTACCTTCTTTATTGTTCGCGTATCATAGACACGGAACGGGAAATTTAAATTGCCAGATTATGCAAATCATGTTTATTTTTTAATACATCGAAAAAATAAGTTCTTTAAAATAAAAAAACTTCTACTTTTTACCCAATAGATTTAACTAAGAACTTGGAAGTTAATTTAATTTTCCAAATTTTTAGTAGATTATGCCAAATCAACTTTTCTATAGAGTAAAATCTACTTTATAGTTGAAAAAGTTCAAATTGGTTATCAAAATATGCAGTATCTACTTTTCTGCAAGAAAATGTTCCCGCTAATAATTTAAATTATTTTAAAAATTAATTTTAATTAAAATAATTTTGTCATTTTTTATTTTTATCGGCTTTATTAATAATGTCGGTTATAGTAAGGGAAATCTACTTTTTTCAAAGTGGACATGAAGGAATTAGTCACACACAACCATTATCAAAATTTATAGTTTTATTCTTAATTGCCGTTGGTAACTGAATTATAATGAATAAAACAATTAGATTTTATAATGAAGATCAATAAAGAGTTTTCAGCGCTATTAAATATTCAATTATTCAAAATTATCACTGTAAGTCTTGTTATTTTAAAAAAGGGCATAAATAAAAAATTTTCGAAATCGAGATAAAATTATTCACGTAAATTATTATATTTCAATTAGAAAAAAAGCACCCCAATTACGACCTTGTTACAATACAATACAGAATTTCAAATATCTCGCGAAATTACATTAAGAGACTAATTTTGTAATTTTCAGAAAATATTTATTTCAATAGAACTTGTTGAATGTTTCTTTGAATCAACTAATTTTATTGTTGAAACTGTTAATTTTTTTTTTAAATTCATTTAGTTTCAAAGAAATATTTACACGGAGAAAAATGATTAATAAAATTTACTGAATTAGTAAATACACTTTGCTTAAAATGTTTAATGTACGAAGTCATATAAAATTTATTCATGCAGTAAGTAAATTGTAGTGGATTTTTAATCAATATATACTTAATAGCAAAGCAGATAATAAGTTAAAGCATAAAGTTTTTTTTTTTAAATATTTAAGCAAATTTTTGCTTAAGTAAAAATCATCTCTATTCTTCTATAGTAAACTTATTGAGAATTATACTGAACCAGACTCATTCATCAATTTAATAAATTCGCCGGAATAAATTCTTACAGTTTTAATTTTCAAAAAGAAGATTCGATTTTGTTTTTACTTTATCATTTTCTTAACATATTCAAGATTATAGACATGTAAATGATAAATTAAAGATAAAAAAAACAAAACTGAATCTCCTTTTTGAAAATTTAAAACTGTAATAAATTTATTTCCGGTGAGCGTAGACGTTAAAAATGAAAATTTTTTAACACGACTGGGGTGTTCTTATCTACCGGTCAATTGATAATTTTCGAAACCCTCGAATACACCTAATAGAACTCGACTATTAGTCGAACAAACAAACTAAAAGTTTGTCCGCTCCAGATACCTAAAATGGAAGAGACCACTCTGGCACCGGCGCAGCTCGCGAGCGAAGTAACGACGACCACACCCGAGCTGGCGACGAGATTGGCGTCGAACGAAGTGTCCGCGACGCCGAGCAACCGCGGCAGCAACGGCAGTACCGCCGGAAAGAGGAAGAAAAACAAGACCAGGACGAGCGCGACAAAGAGCGGCACTAAGAGCAAGAAAACCAGCAGCAGCAGCCCTGCTAATAAGGTGAGTGCTCATCTAACTGTTCCCTTTGACTTTGACCGCAATTATGCCGGAAATGAGGCGAGTACTTCGCGGTACGCGGCTCGTTATCACCGCGGTTCACGCAAATAAACAAAAAAATCCTCTCTTAAAAAAGTGATGACCGATTGTTCTAAAACAGCGTAGGTTAATTCCGGATGACGGTAAAATTCAAAATTTCTTAACTCAAAAATGAACCATGAATAAACAGTAAAGAAAGGAAACTGATCGGATTTTGCTTGTCTTCTCTTAAAAAAGTGATGACCGGATGTTGTGAAGCCTTGAATACGTGAACTTGATTGGTTCGTACGTATATTCCGGAATGACGCTGAAATTCAAAATTTCTTAACTCAAAAATGGACCATGAATAAACAGTAAAGAAAGGAAACTGATCGGATTTTGCTTGTCTTCTCTTAAAAAAGTGATGTCCGGATGTTGTGAAGCAGCGTAGGTTAATTCCGAATAACGCTGAAATTCAAAATTTCTTAATTCAAAAATGAACCAAGAATAAACAGTAAAGAAAGGGAACTGATCGGATTTTACTGGTCTTCTCTTAAAGAAGTGATGACCGGAAGTTGTGAAGCCTCGAAAACATGAAGTTTATTGGTTCGTACGTATGTGCTGGAATGGTGCTGGAATGGTGTTGAAATTCAAAATTTCTAACCTCAAAAATGAGCCCGGAATAAACAGTAAAGAAAGGAACTTGAACGCACTCAATTTTGCTTGTATCTTAAAAACGTAATGGTTTTTCTCTTGAAGCATTTAAGTAATTCATGAATGTAATTGGTCGAAAAATTTAGGAACGCATTTTCTTTTGACGCCAACGTTCAATTCTTAACTATTTGAGTTTTCCATTAAACGATTTAATGAAATAAGTATTGTATTAAACCTTTTTAACTGTAGTTTTTATTAATTAAATATGTTGAAAAATTAAATATCGCTATGATATTATTTTAACTAAAAATTCAGAATGTATTATTTAGAAGAACTGGTTAGAAAAAAACAGCGTAAAGAACGAAGCGCGCTGGATTTTACTAGTAAAATAAAACTTTTTAACACGCAGGTGAAAGCCCCGAGCAAGACGACAACGAAGAAGAGTCGCTCCAAGGCGAAGGCGACGTTGTACGGCCTGGCATCCCTCAAGCGCTCCGGCGACGTGTCCGTCAACATGATGAGCGACCACACCACCATCAGGACGAAATTCAACTTGGGACCCCTCGTTCTGAAGGTCGAGAAGGAGTTCGGCAGGTCCACCAGGAAGGAGGTGCGCAGCGCGACCGCGACTACTGCGGAGATGTCCGGCAGGCTGAGTCTCAGAGTTTATCATGGAGGTGCTGCTACTCTGCACTCTATACGCGTACTTCAACCCAAACAGGTATAAAATTAGTCTTGCTGGAAATTAGATTTCGTAGCAAATCGACGTAAATGCACGGAAAAAAAAGTAATTCATACTATTTAGCAACAGTAAGATCTACTAGACTAGGAAAAAATAAAAACTGATTTGCAAATTCAGTAAAATTAACACTTCTAATTGCAGTAAGAATAACAGCTTATTTAAAAAGTTAAAACTACTAAAGAATAGTAGAACCTCCTTTTTTCAAAATGTAGAATTTACTTTAAAAAAAGTAGAATCTCTTTTTTGAAAAAGTAGATTCTCCTTATTATGAACTATATTATTGTTTCTAAATAAAAATTAAAATAGTAACATTATTTTAATTAAAATTAAATTAAAAAAAATAGAAATTGCTTTCCAGAAAAGTAGATACTGAATATTTTCCCTAGCAATCTTAACTTCATCAACCGTAAAGTAGATCTTACTCTGCAAAAAAGTAGACTTAGCTGTTATGGAAAGCAGATTCGATTAACATTTTGAAACGTTAAATTAACTTGCAATTTCATATTTAAATATAATCAATAAAAAGGTAGAAATTACTGATTTTTTTTCGCTCTGGGTACACCAAAGTTTTATTTACGTATTTCTACGAGCTAAATCTGAATTTCCAGAGTGTTCACCCAAAATTCGTATTCAGCGAGTCACAATGCTTAAATAAAATTTTGGTATACCACAGTACATCGATTACTGCGGAATCGATCTAGTCCCTAGACTATATCCGAATATCCGAATATCCGAAAATTCGAATACATTCGAATCTCAGATTCATATGCTCGGGATACTCTATAAAGCATCCAGATCCTATAGATCTAAGATCCGGATCCTACACCTAAAAGATCCGAATCGTAAGAACCCAAAATCCGACTCTAATAATAGGATAAATTCTGGAACGAATAATAATAATTTGTTAATTTAAAATTGAATTCATTAATTTTAATTGAAATTTAATTATCATTACTTTTTTATTCGAAATTTGAGAACACATAATGTGGGTTCGAATCTTTTATTTGTAAGATCCGAATGTTTTATCCATAGATTCGAATTTTAGATCCGTAGGATTTAGAGCATTTGAATCTGTCCAAATTTACCGAACATTCGAATTTATCCAGATCTCAGATATCCGGGTATTTAAAATCTCAATGATCCGGATGTAATTTGATTCACTACTTAAAAAGCATTTTTAATTTTTTTATATTTATTTAACGTTGCTCTATTTATACCCCCATTTAAATGCACTGTTCATTTAAACTAGAGAAAATTGAAATATTAGATTAATCGGCACGGATGAACTGCAGTTGCAATTGATTAATTCGGGAAGCGCGTACACGTTTGGTTATTGCGTATAATTAATTGCAGCAACAGAAACTGTATAGGATGATGAATTGAGTTTTAACGTGTGACCTTATCATTACCGCGAATTCTTTTTATTTCAATCAATAAATTCTTAAATTCCATCTGGGCTGAGACTTTGCGCACATTGAACTGCAATAATTGCCTTAATAATACACTGCAAGACCAATTTACTAATTTTCAGTAAATATTTATTTTAATAGTAGATGTTAAATATTTTTTGAAACTAAATGAATTTATTTATTTCTAAATAAATTTAGCGGTTTCAACAAAATACTTAGTTGATTCAAAGAAATACTTAACAAGTAGATTTTATTATAAAATTTACAAGAATTTCACACAATTTGTCGTAAAAATTAGTTTTTAAAAATTTGCATTTTCCAGTTTTTAATTTGGCTTGCTTCTTATTAGCTTAAACAGGAGTTGTACAGACAAATAAGCTTGCAGTTCAATTAAACTTTAATAGGTACCTTGGAAATTCGGTTACCTAGTGTTCATCTTGTAAATTTTTTTATACACTATTCTAACTTCCTACACACAGAAAAATGTTATATTTAAAATAATTGCAGTATTTACTTAAGATAAATTTGAGATATAAAAAATATTATAATTACTAGGAAATTTTTTATAAATAAATCAAAATGTAACCTAAATATTTTTAATTTTTCTAGCTACGATACAGTCATTTTTTTAATTTACAAATTTGTCGTTGCTTTCGTAAATATACTAACGTCATTTTTTATGAAACATTTTTCTCTGTGTATGTAACTGACGAATTTTCAAAAAAACTCTACGTATTGTTATAAGGAATCCACAGTTTTTTTTTAAAATGTTTACAAATACGTAAATGAAAAAATAAAAGTTTGTCAGATTGTCGATTTGTGGCAAAATCGCAGTAGCACCCTAAAAATGTATTAACAGATATATCTCCTTACATTTATATTAAATTCCAATAAATAACTGAAAAGCTTTTATTACGTGCGCAAACATCAGACTAACGATTTTAAAAAAATAAAAAGAAAACGAACGGATGCCTACAGCATTCTCGTTCGATTACGTTTTTCCCCGCAACTTTCCCAGGGAAAATCCCCTTCGCGCGGCGAAAACTTTAATCAAATGTACAGCATATACATACATCCAATTTTCCTCTCTTTATTACTTTGCCCGCAATTCGTCCCAATTTTGATTCAACATAATCATTTACAAAATTCACTTCCTTTTTAATTCTCCCGGCCACCTGCAAACAGCGCGAAAACTTTTGATTATACGCGTGCACATTCGACTAGCTCGCGAAACGCCGTTTTTCTCGGTTTACCGCGGGCGCGTTTGAAATTAAAAATACCACACAGAACCAATACACAGAGCTAGTTTTCGAAGCGCAGCGAACTGTTGTTTGGACGCCCCCGTCCCCGTTTGTTCCTAAAACAAGAGTGAAATGTGGGCTGAGGACAAAAAGTTGGGAGTAGCGCAATGTAGCATTGACGTGCTCCGATTGTCTGAATTTGCAGATGCGGATCGAGAGCGCCGACGACCACGACAGGACGCGCGAGTTCGTCTGGGAGCGCTCGTCCCACATCGCCCACCTGGTCTCCCAGAAGCTCTCCTCGGCCACGCGCTCGATGCTCCGACCGCCGCCCAGCAGCGGCTCCCGCTCGGTCGTGGCCGCCTGAAGCTGACGCGGCGTTGTGTAGCCACGACTGAACGACCACCGTTACACACATTGCCATTTTGCTTTTAAATTTTATTTCATTTTATACTTTTTTTTAATCGAGCAGAATGATAGGAGGTGCGCGCCGCGCGACTCCGAAGGGTACCCTCTAAATTACGTTTAGTGAATTCTTCACTGATTTAAACAGTGATTATCATGTGCACTCTCTACATCTGAAAGCAAAAATTATTAGTTTCTTTCTTTTTATTATACTTTGTTATAATTTTAATATTTTTAGCGCCTTTTTTGAAGGAGTAACATCTGAACACATTTTCTATTGTTTTGTTGCTCTTTTCTTACAGCTATTTCATTTCTAACATCAGGCCGTAGTAAAAAATATTATAACTCTAAAGATTGAAATTATAACAATAAAGATTGAAAGATAATTTATGCAAGTTTAAAAAATGTTATGAACAAAATAAAACATACTAAAAGTCCTACAAAGTCATATAATCTTTATTAGTAACTACACTCTGAATTTGAAAATGTGAAATTCACTTGGAAAATGCAAATAGTGACATATTTTATGTGAAAAATCGTCCACACATTTAGCACGTGGATGGCTTTTCACTTATTAAATGTCACTATTCACATTTTTCAGATTTAGGGAGCACTGATTACAAAATACTGATAGCAAAATTTTACTGACTTAAGAGTTGAATTTTGTTTTTTACTGAAATAATAATAAAATGTTCACTTGTTTAAACAGCGATTGTTGTTTTCACTTATAAAACAGCGATATTTCGCTGATATTTCACTTGTTCATTTAGTGAATTTCACTTGAAAACAGTAACCTGATCATCACTAACAGAAATAGTGAATATTCGGTAAAAAACGGTGAGCGTTCATTGAATGGAATTTAGAGAGTATACCTTTGTATAATATAAGGTAAAGTGCCCGAGATTTGGACATACACAAAAAGTGCGCTGTAAAAAAACTTTGCATGAATTTTAATGCTAATGCTGAAAGTAAATTTTACCGGCGTACATAAACTTCACCGAATTTACATTAAATTTACATTTTTACATTAATTTTAATGTAAAATAAATTAAATTTAATGCAAATTCAGTAAATATCCAGTATTTGTATTAAATTTAATGCGTTTTTTAACCGTATAGTCGAAAACACTTATTTCTAACTGAATGACAGGGAAAAGTGTGACTCTTAATAATGCTTCAGCGAATAGAATAATTTGATGTGTGTCAGTGAATAAAATCATTTCCATTCATACGTGGACGAAAACCGTTATCCTTAAAAAGTACCCGGCGGAAAAAAGTTCTATTTATATAAAGGTCAGCGAAAGTAATTATTTCTAATTCTGAGTCCGCGAAGAGGGACTCCTACACCGGAATAAAATAAGTAACTTCTACTATGTACCCAGTAAATGTAAATGTAAAATTGAAAGGTAATTTAATTTTCCAAATTTTTAGTAGAATCTGCCAAATCTACTTTTCTGTAGAGTAAGATCTACTTTACGGTTTAAAAAGTTAAAATTGCTTGAGAAAATACGTAGTATCTACTTTTTTTTAAAAAAAAAAGGAAATTCTTTTCAAAAAAAATTTTTCTCCTAATAATTTATATTATTTTAAAATTTAATTTTATTATTTTCTTATTTTTATAAGAAAGTAATGTTTTTATTTCTATTTAGAAAGAATAGTATTGATCGTAATAAGGAGAATCTGCTTTTTCAAAAAGGAGATTCTACATTTTAAGAAAAAGGAAGTTTTACTTTTTAAATGTTAATTCTACTGATTTTATACAGCAGTTTTTACTTTTTCCTTATAGTCTAGTAGATCCTACTGTGGCGAAACATTAAGAACCACTTCTTTTTTTGAGTATAGCAATTATATACGTGGCGATAAAATACTTTTTTAATACGTGTTTCTTATTAAGAATAATACGTATCTCTTAGGAGTCATACTCTTCGCAGTCATGTAAAGAAAAAAAATGTTTTTCTACGACTCTTATTGAAGAGTTGTTTTTTCGTCAACAATGTTGTATACTCTTTGCGTTATACTCTATAAATCGGTAAAATAAATAATAAATTAATGATTACATTAAGAGTTGCTAAAACATTTCGTTTCTGGCTTCTGTACTCGCCGTTTGATTTTTATTAGTCCGAAAACGTGTGTCTATTCCGGGTACTTTACCTTACGCTTCTGATTCGCGACGTAGCAGATTGATATTGCTTTTGTGTTTGCGATGTATACTCCTTTTTTTTTGCTCAGCAGAAAATGTCAACGCGATGCTCATTATTTATTTATTTATTTTAATTTATTCTTATTTATGATTCATTGTTGAGGGAGTTTCTTTTTTGAAGGCTGATGTAGCTTTTAATAAAGCAAAATCGCAGATATTTTCAAAGGGCCATCTGTGATCTCTATATATAAGGAGGTGCTATGGTAAATCTAAAATGGGACTATCAAGCGTTAAATCTGCAGTAATACAGTTTGCTTTTTTCTCATTTAAATTCTTTAATAATAATGTTAATTGATTTTTCATTTTAATTGGGTTTTTCACACTTCAATGTACAATAGTTGTAGCGAATATTTCGCAGCTGAAAGGATATACTTTTTGTATGTGTAAATAAGAAAAAGAAAGTTATATTTTAAATGTTTATCTTTTTATTTACAACATCCCTCCTTATCCACATCAATTTTTACCGCAAAAATAAAAAGGCACAAACTACACTAATGGAAACATTCACCAGTCATTCAACATCGGCGGGTCAATTCTATGATATTTGGGCAACTGTTTCACAAGCCACTGACCAACGTAATTGCTTAAATCGTTATGCCTTTCAGATCACCGTTGGCCAGTGAATGTTGACAAATTGAAAATTTCAAAAAGACATTACGTAATTAAAAACAGGTTAAACAAACTATTTATGGTGTACTATTATTATTTTCGAAGAAGGAGGTAAGGGCTTGGAAGACACAAAAACACTAGTGATACTGCGTTTGATTTTAATAAATCTTTGTATTAAGTAAAAAAGATGACAAGGAAAATATTAAACACTAGGTACAGAGTCCGATCTTTACACAGGAACGCGTATGTCGCGCAGACCCTTTATAAATGCGGGTTTTTCAGACGTACGTTAAAAAGATAACTAATTAAAAAAATTTTAATCCTCGATTGACGTGTTTGTCTGACGTACAATCGTAAAACAAAAGTACGCTCAATTTTATAATTATGTTACATTATTAATAAAAAGTTAGGATAGGTCAAAAAGGATTTATATTTTTTCTCGTAAATAAACAATTAAGTCTGGTACTCGATTAAGATTTGAGGTGCACAAAGCGCCGCGATACCGGCAAACCTCCCTACAGATACAAACGACGTGAGATCGGCAACCAGGTTAATCAAGCGCAATTCGAGTACTCCGACGTTAGGAATTGTATTCTGGCATAAAGCAAAGATTAACCGCCCTTGTGGCATACATCTAGTCAACCGGTGTGCTGTCACTACCCGTCGCCTTGGACATTACATGACAGTTGCGGGTACTAGTGCAATATTTTCTATATTCCATCCATCCATCCATCCATCCGTCCGTCCGTCCGTCCGTCCGTCCGTCCGTCCGTCCGTCCGTCCATCCATCCATCCATCCATCCATCCATCCATCCATCCATCCATCCATCCATCCATCCATCCATCCATCAGGCCGCGAATAGAAACAATTTTAATGAAAATTTAAATTTAATTGCGCGAGAGTCGAGTAGAGGGGCTAACCCCGTCCAGCAGCCATCCACCACCATTACGGCTGCAACCTCCGAGGGACCGTCACGCCAACTGTGGTCCCGACGCCAGCCAACCGTCTCGCCACCCCAGCGACCAAGTCCCCCCCGACGATCGGGTGAAGCCCCTCCCCGCCCACCTCACAGCACCAGCCGGGCCACAACTCCGAGCACCACCAGCAGCCACGGAGGGGGACACAGCAACAACTCCAGCGAGCGGCGGAGGATGCTCGCGAGAATCCTTGGGCGCTTTCGCGTCTCCGACCCCACCGATGGTCCGAATGACCAGGGTCGAACGGTTTAGGAAGGAGGCGCGAACCAAGGAGCGCGCCGCAGGGTCCAACGACGCCAAACCTCCATTTAGAGGCTGAGATGGCTGATGATAGCATGTGTACACGTAGATATAAACAACTATATATAAGAATACATTTGGGAACGGGGTGTTGACAAACCTTCACACTCAATACTCAAGTCAGTAGAAAGTTCGTCAGAGAACTCTTTTGACTCACGACGTACCCAGTGACTCTCCTTAACACAATGTCCCAATGTTTGAGGAACAGCGCATTGCTCTTCGATGGCAGTGAGTTGCCAGAGAAATGTCGAAAACGTCGTTGTACGTCCCAAAACGTTGAGACCAAACCGACGGATTTGGACTCAATGTTTCGGGAATACGACCGACTTTATTTTGACAATTCTCTGGCTTCTTACTCCATCGAATGAAGCAATGCCATAGTCTGCTCATCGGCATACTTTGTCGGTGAGCACAAAATAATACGGGTCAGCCGGCCGATTCACCTGCAATTGCCGGATAAAGAGCTTAAGGAAACAGTGTTACACGAGATGATACACGCGTACTGCCATGCTCATCAATTGCCTGCCGGTGATGATGAGCATGGAGGTACGTTTTTAGTGGAGATGAGGCGGATAAACCGAATGACAGGTCTTAGCATTAGCGTTGACCATCCTGCCGCGGATAATTTTTTTAGAAATTATCCGTGGCAATACAAGATCTGTCATAAGGTGCAAAATTTTTCGCGCTTAGTTAGTCCGCCTCTTCGAAATTTTTATCATTCGTGTAACACTGTTTCGAAAAAATTTAAGGACTATGTCTTGGGGTATTGGCATCCTCTGCCAAACATCCCCCAAGACAATCCTGAGATGAAAGTGTTTGTCTGCGATGGGTGTGGCCTTTGTATGCCCATACTTAGGGACGCCACACCCATCGCAGACATTTTTAAACACAAATGTAAAAAAGAAGAATCGGAGTGGAGGCAAAAGAACTAAAACCACACACACACACCATGTAGAGGACGCCAAACCTATCGCAGACATTTTTAAACATAAATGTAAAATAAATACATCGGAGTAACTATATACACGGTGTTCATAAATGAACTGGCACGACCAGTATATCCGTGTTTAGAATGACATTCTAAAAACCTTTTCCCTTTTGGCATTTTCCATAATTTTGGATAATTATCGAGTTATGGTGATTCAAAAATTTCGATAATTATCCAATCAGAGCGCAGACGGAGTATCCTATACGTTGCTCTGACGCTTGACCAACACACACTTGCGCGGCACCGCTGCTCGCTTTTCGCCGTTCGTCACGTCGACGGCGAAAAGCGGACACACGGATCGGTCCTCTCTCGCGGACCTTTCGTTGTGCACTGAGAATGTTTTGGAACTATTACTATTCATTCTGGGAGTGGAGCCACAGGCTGCATTTAGTGAAAAAAATTACTATACTGTATTATAAATTATGCCTCAAATCTCGTTCTTCGTATCACTTACGTAGTACCGCTACTTGTCCGTAGATATCGCCACAGTTTCAGCTTCTATCTTTTTCTAATTCAACTGCTAGCCTTGGCCTTTGCGCACCTCGGCAGCCCGCTTCATTACGCTTTTTGTGCGTGAGATGTAAGCCACGGCAGCAGAAGAGGTTAGGATTTTCATTGGTATTACATTTTCGTTTTTCGTTTTTCAGTTAGGTGGAAAGAATGGCGGGAAAAAAGAGACCGGTCTCTCCAACGGTGGAAGAAATTCAAGCCAAGATAAAACATCTTTAAGATCAAGTTAATAAGAAACTAAAACCTCTTGAGATTGATTCAAGCGAAGAGTCAGACTCGAATTCTCAACAAGGTAAGAGTATTACCTTGTTATAAAAATTTTGGCGGTGAGCTCATACGAGAGATGAGACAGACCGTACGTTTGACTGGGTTTATGTATTGGCGTCTGTAAGAGAACAGCACATAACCTAGATCTTTTCTTTGTTCTAGACGATTCTTCGGAGGGAGAAATTGAGAACAAAGAGAATGAAATCCCAAGTGAGGTGATAATCCCTCAACCATGTGTTGTGCCTGAAGAGAAATCAGAAAGTCATTTCGCAGAGTTAGATCAGGAAACTTTAGAAATTTTAGGCGATGACGATACGTTAGACAGGAAAGAAAAGTTTGCCTTTCACCCTAAGTTGGCCAGCACATGGGAGAAGATACTGACAAAAGATCTGAAAAAAGAAAAGAAGTCTGAGTTATTGGAGACATACCCTCTTGAGGGTAATTGTAATATTAACACGCCTAAGCTTAATCTAGAGATAGAGGCGAGTCTGAATGATACATCAAAGAAGAGAGATAAATTTTTTGTAACAGATTTGAATCTGTGTGGCGCAAGTTTGTCAGCATTAGGTAGTGGAATTTCACTGCTGTTCGACAGTTCTTCTAAAGTATTAAATAGCAGTGAATTGCTAAATACTTAGTAGATTCAGGGAAATTGACGTCTAAGCTCTTTTCATCATTAGACGATGATTTGGATCTACCTGATTTAGCACGATCTTTAATACCACCTGTCTCTTCAAAACGTCTAATTGTACGAATTACGGTACTTTTTGAAATAGGGTTGTTTTCTTCAACTCTGAATGTTTCATTGAATAAACGCTGTACCTGTTTGTAACCTCTCTCTTGATCACCCCACCCTCGCATCATCAACAAAGATATTCTTTCTCGTTCAGTAAGATGTGCCATTTTTCACTACGATTAAAAGCACAATTATTGAAAATTAATACAATTATCTGAATTTCGAAGTAAGAGAACTTTACTTAACTCTTGAAAACAGAAATGTAAATAGGAGTAAACAATTGTTAATTAACAATTATAAATGAACTGATTCCTAAAAAGAATAGTGAGCAAAATCTTCTAAGGTACAAGTAACGATCCTGAAAATGCTATGAATCATGCGTAGAAACTCGTAACCCTTGCAAAAAATTATTGCAATAAAAACTGTTCATGTAAAACGGTTAGATTATTTTGCTTTTGAAATTAATAACCCCCAAGTGTCCTATGTAGATCATTTCGAGCCATGACGTGGATATTGTACATATCTCCAGACCTAAAATTTAATGCTCCTCCAGAATCCGGAATACAAAATGAGTCCCTTTTTAATAAGCTGAAGATAACTTTCAAATGACCTTAAAAATGAAGGCCAATTTTAAAGTGACCATAAAGTTCGTCCTAGAAAATCAAATTATGTACTTTTGTATTAAAGTACGAAATTTTTTTTTCTTTTCGTCAAATACACCCAAAGTTCTTAATAATCGGGATTTCTTGACTTTCTGCTACTAAATAATCATTTAACCACTAAATGACCTCTGTAGGTCATTTTGAGCCATAACGTGGATACATATCCAGATGTAAAATTTTGTGCTCTTTCAGAATCTTAAATAAAAAATAGGGGTCCCTATTTAAAAAACTGAAGATGACCTTTAAATGACCTTGAAAATGATAACCAATAACAAATCCAAGGTCATCATTTAGTTCAACCTTCAAAACTTAACAACTTTTGTATTTAACATTTTTTTCCAAAATGCTTACTTTATGTTATATGTGGGGGGTCCGGAACATTTCGAACACCCTGTATAATGCAGGATAGATAAATTACATGTTTAATTTTTTATTTCCAGAAAATGCAATCATTGTTCGGAACAGTTGAACCGACCAATAATTATTTATTTCCCACCTTTCTTGTCCTCGAATTTAATTTTTAGAACATGTTTTCTTGCCTATTATGTAATTGCAATTGTATACATATACATTTATATAACCAGCATCAAATTGTACATAAAAATAACTTGAATTTCCAAGTAAAGTGTTTGTATATCTGTAATTTTCAATGTAAAAGTTATGGAAGTTTAAGACAACATCTTTTGCGTTTCCATAAGAATAGTGTGGAAGGTGTTTACAATTGTAGAATAGAAAACTGCGAATTTAAAAGTACCAGTTTTCATTTATTAAAAAAACATTACATTCAGCATACAAAAAACCTTAAAGAATTAAAGTGTTATTATTGTTTTAAGGAAAAGAAATTTAATTCTCTTAATGCTCTTCAAGTACATATTTGTAGAAATCACAAAAATATTGAAGAAATAAATTTTATTTCTAATGATAATTTAGCCTCATCATCTGATACTTCCAATTTTGAAATTGAAAGAGTAACAGTTAATGATCAACAAATTAATATAGATAATGAGCAACTATTTGATATTCCAAACTACACTGATAATGCAATTAAAAATTCAAATATTTCTAATATACTTAATAGGCAAGACAATCGCATTAATGACGATAGTTATATAAATACGTTTGCAAAGTTATTAGCATCTTTAAGTGCAGAGAACTTACTTACTGAACCAACGCTTAACAAAATAATAGAAAAAGTGTATAACGCTTTCGCGGAAAGTGCAGCAAATTTCCAAACAGTTATACATAATTTTGATATTCCTGAAAATCATAGGAATAAAGTATTTGAAATATTTAACAATAGCTTCAGTAGTTTTACAAAACAGCTTCATCCTACCACAGGTACTTTGAGAAATTCTTATAATAGAAAATTATATTATACTAATGAATTAGATTACGTACAACCAATTCAAATTAACATAAAAAATAACGAAGGAAAAGACAGTTTTTCATTATGCTTACGTACCTATTTTACAAACATTGCAAGTTTTATTAAGAAATCCAAATTTTAGAGATTATTGTAACAATACACATTTATCGACAAATAGAAAAGGATTTTTAGAAATACAAGATGGGAATATTGTAAAAAATTCAAAATTTTTTCAACAAAAAAATACTCTCCACATTGGTCTTTTTCAAGATGCCTTTGAGATTTGTAATCCCTTAGGTTCTTCAAAAGGTTGATTCAAATTAGTAGGAATTTATATGATTATTTTTAATTTACCAGCTCATTTACGCTCTACAATAAATAGTATTCAACTTTTATTACTATGTAAAGAAAAGTTAATTTCTAAATTTGGTTGGAATAAAATATTCCAAGTGCTACTAGAAGACCTAAAAAAATTAGAAACTGAAGGTATTACTGTAGTGCATGATGATGTAAGTACTACCTTTAAGGAGAGTATTTTAGTTACACTTGGGGACAATTTAGGCAGCCATCAAATAGGAGGTTTTTGTGATCTTTTAGTAGCGTTAATTATTTTTGTCGGTATTGTTTTGTTAAAAGTGTATTACGAACAATTCAAAGTTACGATAAATGTGCAGCAGAAGCAATAAGAAATAAAACTATTGTAAAGGGTATTAAAAGCAATTTACCTTTAAACGAACTTAAACATTTTCATGTTTGCACTCCAGGACTACCGACTTGTATAGCTCATGATGTTCTCGAAGGAGTAATTGCAAGTTACTTATTACTTGCAATTAAATATTTTGTCAAAAATAAATGGTTTCAAGTTGCTTTTTTAAATTACAGACTTAAAGATTTTCAGTTTATTAATAGATCAAAAGAATTTATTCCTGCAATAAATATAAAAAAGAATTTCACAAAGTTAACTGGGTCAGCTAGCCAGATTCGACGAATAATAACAATATTTCCCTTAGCTATATTTGATGTAATAAAAAATGTTGACTGCGATGTGTGGAAAATGGTTATATCACTCAGAGATATGTGTGATTTGATATGTGCACCTGTTCTTTCTTATGGTCAAGTTGCTGTTTTAAAAAACACAATAGAAGAGTACATAGTATTAAGAAAAAAAGGTTTTACTTTAATTAAACTAAAACCTAAGCACGAATATATCATGCATTATCCTGAGTTAATAATGCATTTTGGACCATTGAAACATTTATGGACTTTAAGATGCGAAAGCAAAAATGGATATTTTAAAAATGCTGTAAAGCACATTAAAAATTTCAAAAATATAACTATGACCTTAGCTATGAGACATCGATTGATGTTAATTTCCAGTAAAACGGATTATAGTAGTATAGCTAAACCATTCAATGCCATAGCCTTGCAAATTGACAATTACAATGAAGATATTTCTTTGCTTATTTCTGATTTCATAAAAACAAATTTAGTTAGTTTTAAATTTGCTTGCCAAAAGGTGACTTGTAATGGTATCGTGTACAGTACTGGGATGTCAATTTGCATCGGCAAGTCTATATTTGGAAATTATTTAATATGTAATATAAAATTAATTTTACTAACTGAAGGTTATAATGTTTACTTTCTTGGAAATACAAATAAAATAGTATTATGTCCTGAAGTAGGTATATATGAAATTGTAAATTACAAAGGCGACGAAAACAGGTCTGAATTCCTTTATATTTTTCCATTTACCTCTTTACTCTCTCCTGATTCTTTATTAGAATACTGCATTAAATCAGAGAGAATTTTAATAACAAAATATGCGCCTCTCGACTTGGAAATATAATAATATCCCGTAAGTAAAAACCGAAGGGTTACTTAATCAATTATATTTATATTGTGTGAAGTATAAAATAGTTATTTGATATAATTTTATTTTTGTTGGAGTAAATTATAATGGTAAAAAAGTGGTTCCCATATTTTCTTCATCTGCATTGCGAGTACGTTAAGAAAAACCACTCTTTTTTTCTCGGAGAACTAAGTAAGAAACTTTTCCCTTAAGGAATTTTGCTATTGCACACCCAACCCCTTATGAACAATATTATGTAAAATTGATACAGCAGGCACTTCAGCAAAATATGCATGCATTTTTTAAGCCTTCTGTTGCAGATATCTCATATATTCAAAATTTGGAATCATTCAAGACAAAAAAATGTTGCATTATATTAAAAGATTTTCTTGCCTCTGAAAAACAGCGATATACTGAGAATATTAATTACAAAAGCAAATGCTAAATTAAAAATCAACGGTGTTAGTTTAGTTTTAGAAGAGGATGGGACCATAGTTGATGACGACGAAGTTTTATTTACGTTGCGGAACAGTATTTTTATATTATTAGAAATAAATGATTCCTGGATGGAAAAGACCTCACACTTGAATGCTAGTGGCACTCCAACAGAAGATACTCCAACAGAAAATGCAGCTGTAAACATTATTCAAGAGTCTGCTTCTTTCAATGAGCAAACACCAGATAATTTATCAAACGAATCTGCTTCTTTTAGTGAGCAAGCAGCAGAGAGAAGCAGTAGAATTCAGAAGAATACATCCACATCCAGTTTTCATAATGAAAATAGTGCTAGAAACAATATTTCACATTCACATACACATAAACAAGAATTAAAAAACAATGAGTGGTCAAATTTTGAAATTCCATGGTCATGTATTGACTCTAATGCGATATCCTCTATAAAAGCCGGTGCAAAATCAAAGATAGTCATTAGATTATGTTTAAATAGAATAGTATCAGAAATAAGAAATATTAATTTGTACCCGACGGAATACGCGTTTAAATGTGTGGCTCTAAAAGTTCGGGATGCGTATCCAGACATTTTTGAAGACAGGTTTAGCAATTATAAATATGATAGGAGACGGTATTGCAACAATGATGAAAATAATGAAAAATCGCAATAATTACCTAAATAGGCCACACATAAAGACATATCTCCATTTACCCCAAATACCATCCAAAAAGCCGCGACTTGTGCATTCTATACAAGCAGGTTGCGAGAATTGGCTTCCAGACCTGAGGGAGAAGATGAAAATACAGTTGAAGAGCACAGGATATTCCTTTTAAGTTATGCAGATCTAAATGATGAAAATGTAGATCAGTACGTCACATCAATGCAACAGTCATTTGTAGCTCAACGAATTTTTCTAAACAATCTTATAAACCCACCCACAATAGATAATATCAAAATGATGTGGCCTTGTTTGCTGAAACAAGGGTTTTTAGAACTTCATTTTAATATTTTAACAAATAAAGATATACAAGATTTATGGCGAAATTTTCAATCAGATTACATAAAAGTTACAATGTATGGAAACTTATAAAAATTTATTTCTACGAATGACAACAACAGCTTAGATAAAGACCATTGGCTTGCTATTGAAACGATTTTCAAACATTTCAAAGAACATCCAGAAAACATATTTATTCTATTTGAGGTGAGTAACTTTTTTTAAATATACTAGAGATTTAATCAAGTTATTTATATTCATTAAAATTAATTAATTAACATTGATTTCTTTTTCAGAAAGACGTGGATGTAACAAATATGACGTTTCCCCATAATCATCCTTTTATAGCAGTTATTGGTAATTATCATATTTATGATTATATTTATTGATAGTTTGGTATATTTATGTTCTTTTATAGTATTAAAATTAATATATTTGTTAAAAAATATTAAAAAATTTAACTTTATATTTCAGGTGGAAAATTATCAAATGAGGAAACAAATTTCTGGATAGATATAGCAATTTCTGCTGAAACAAAATATGTCTTAATTTTACAAAAAGAAGCTACAGATTGCACCTATGTACTTGGCGAAGCATTGCAAATGTTAATGGCAGCATACTTTACCTTTAATTACACTTACCCAGCAGAGAGCGCCTGTTTTTTATCAGTTTTACAAATTAGATATTTAGAGATATGCCCAGCAGATGCTACGAAGAGCAGAAGAAAAGCTATTATTAATAGAGTCCTTGCATTTAATGGAAAAATAGGTCTTCAAGTGCAAGATTTTCAAACATAAATGGACAATTTAAATTTCCTTTATTTACTAAAATATACGTCTCCTTACTTTGCAAGTATGCACCGCCAAGCTGGGATTCGTGTAATTGTAATTAATGTTTATAACAATTTATAAGTAGTTAACCGTTTAATTTTTGCTGTTATGACATGTCTTCAGAGTTCAGGCAGAATTTTTATTTAATTCGCACTTTATTTTCGATACAAATGTATTGATAATATTTATTACGTAAAAAAACGAATAAAAATGTGAATAAAAATGGCTAGTCCTTTATTCTCCTTTATTTCAATTAATACACGGAGAGAAAAAACTTAATAAAAATTACTATTTTCTCATAGGAAAGAAGTGACAGTCTTGAATAATGAGAAATTTTGATATTGATATAGTAAATTTTGTTATTAAAATGCTAAAATTTACTATTAATATTATAAAATTTAATAAATTTTGTTACAAAAATTGCTATTTTTTATAGTAAAAGTTGTAATAATAAATTGTACTAAAAATAGTATTAAATTTTACGAACAAAAAGTAGTAAATTTTACTATGTATATTGACAACGTTTGATAACTTCTGTTACAAAAATTACTATTTTCTATAGTAAAGCCTGTGGTCGGAAGCGTATGCGCATGCGTCTGAGCTCGCGCCGGTCGTGCCTGAGCTCGCGTCGGGTGCGCCTGGATCACGCATATGTAAAAATTGGATGTAATTTAATAATAAAAGAAATAATAAAAATGCAAAATTGAAATAAAGTCTACTTTTTACTTTTTCAATCGATTTTATTTCTTATCAGCTTATAATATTTTGCAACAAGTTCTAAGATTTAAATAAAATACTTAAAATGCTATACCTAGGTGGCGCAGAGAAAAAATCGTCACCCGCAAGTGGTTGGAAGCCATATTGGTTAGTATATAAGAAAAATAAGTTTCTGTCATAGTATATTGCCATTCATCCAGCGGTTCCCTCTGCGCCGCCGTAGGAGCAACATCCCCTCTCTCTGGCGGTCCCCTACTACCAGCCCCGTCACGCTTTCTCTCTCTACCCCACGCACTCATGGACGGTCAGCGCCTCGCTGCCGCGCTGTGAGAGTGTACGGAAGTGGAGTAAGTACCAAAATAACAAACAAGTACCAAAAAGTCCTTTTCAGGACTATATCTCCTCAAATATGTTTCCCTCAGAATTTAACCCCCCCACCTCCAAGCAAGAGCGTATAGCTCTTGCGGAAAATGTTAAAAAGCTTACAGCTCAGCATCAAGAATTAACCCGAATACTATTAAAATTAAACAAAATGCTAGAAACCTCTACGCACCTAGAATCAACCTCACAAAACGTACCACCAAGCAACGACTATATCCCGTCCCCAATGGACAGTTCTCCTCCCGCTTTTGACACCGTTGTTAGCAAACCCAAACGTAAACGCCATCGCGCAGTAAGCAATTGCTCCAACTTATCCTCCAGCTCCTCGGAGCATGATCCAGAAACAGACTCTGACGCCGACATCAACGACTCAAACAATCCCCATCCTCCCCCAATATGCCTCATTCAAAAGGACCACTGGGTCTCACTACGCGAATTCATTCACCTCAAAGAAATAAAACTCCGTCGCACAGTTTCCACCACAGACAGCATACGTATCTACCTAAACTCCACAGACGACTTTAGAACTCTAACCGCTAAATTAGACAAAGAAAAAATACAATACACTAGCCATCAACTAAAACAAGATCGCGATCTAGAAGTAGTCCTCCGCGGAGTAACGGAAAGCTTCACAGATGAATACATCTTAAACGACCTAAAAGCTCAAAAACTCCCGGTAAAATCTATTTACCGAATGCGTAAAGGTGAAACAATTTGGCCCTTAGTTCTTGTCCGCCTCGACTCAAAATCCCCCGCTGCAAAAGCAATTTTCGACCTAACTCACGTTGCCGATATAAATATTAAAGTTGAACCCAAACGTAAATCAAAAGAAATTCCCCAATGCCGCCGCTGTCTACAATTTAAACACACAGCAAACTACTGCCACGCCCCCTGGGCATGCGCCTTCTGCGCCAAAGCCCACACAACCTCCACCTGCCCCTCTAAAGACAAACCCAACAAAACCCCAACCTGCTTCAATTGCAAGGGCCCTCACCGTGCAACCTACCGCGGATGCCCCAATGCATCCCCGAAGAAACATGAAACCCGTCAGTCTCAGACGCATTACCAGACACCGTCGCCGTCTCCAAATCCCCCGTCCCCATCTCTTTTTCCCCCGACCCCGTCTCCAATTCCCCCGTCTCAACCCAGGTTTTCCCCAACCCCTCCCCCCACGCAACAAGCAAGGAAGCCACTCTACTCCAAAGTTGCAACTAGACTCACCCCCCAACCCTCACCCCCTCCACCAACACCGTCTCCCCTCCCGTCGCTCGACCAAAATCTCCAACTGGAAGAAATTATCTTTCGCTGCATCTCCAAATACTTCCAAACGTTTGGCCACCCTCTCGCACCCCAAAACACCCCAGCCTTCCACTCTCACGCTGTCAATCCTTAATTGGAATGCCAATGGAATCCTTGCTAAGGGCCGACACAAGGTCACCGAATTAGCCTCCCTCCTCGACGAACTCTCCTTTGACGTAGCCTGTATTACAGAAACCCACCTCCGAGCTTCTCAAAAATTATTTATCCCCGGCTACACTGTCTACAGAACAGACCGCCCAAATTCTAGCCACGGCGGAGTCGCCACCCTTGTCAAAAGTACCCTCAGACACAGGGCCATCAGCGTCCCTACCCCCACACTCGAGACATGCGGCGTAGAAGTCACCCGCTCTGGCTCAATCAGGGGGGGAGTAACAGTAATAACCTGTTACTCCCCCCCTGATGCCAAAAATCTAGCGGAAATCCTCCCCATCCTTAACACAAACTCCCAAATAGTCTTAGCGGGCGACTTTAAAGCCAAACATGACTCCTGGGGTTGCCGCAATAAAAACGAAAAAGGCTCCTCACTCCACAGACTCCTTATCTCCCGTAACTTTACCATTGAAGCCCCCACAGAAAGCACACACATCCCCGGCGACCCCCGGAAAACCCCAGACATCCTCGACATCTTCATCACCAAAAATGTCTCCCTTGAAAAAGACCCCGAGTAATCCATGCCCTGAATTCTGACCACCTTCCAGTCACCCTAGAAATCCCCGGACCCAACATCCATGATACCCCCCTAACCTCCAAAATGGACTGGCTGGCGCTCAAATTCCGCCTTGAGAGCACGCTATTCAAATGCCAAAAGATCAGTACATCCAACGACTTAGACAACGCCGTCCTCTCCTTAACTAAAGAAATTAAGGAGAAAATGGAATTGGCCACCAGTTCCTCCACCACTCCGCCTCCAAAAAAGCCCTTACCTCTAGATATCCTGACACTCATTAAACACAAAAATAAAACCAGAAAAGCCTTCCAACTCACGCGTGACCCCTCCCTCGGCGCAAAATATAACAGCTTAAAAAGGAAAGTAAAATCTGCCCTACAATCCATCTCCGACTCCCAATTCGACAAATATATCTCTGAAGCCGAATTAAACCCCAAAAGATGCTGGAAGGTCATCAAATCCCTCCGCAACAGACTCCCGACTTCCCCCCCCCCCTTATCAAAAAACGGCCAGCTCTTCTCCGCCGACTCGGACAAAGCCAACATCTTTGCCGAGTCCTTAGCAGAGCAATGCTCTCCCTTCCCACCCAAAAACGAATTCATTGACTTCCATAAGGAGGTTAATGAAAAGGTTCAAAAATTTCAATCCTTCCCTTCCGACTTCACCCCCACCTCCCCCAAGGAAATAAACGAAATTATAAAATCCCTCAAAAACAATAAAGCCCCAGGCCCCGATGGGATCTCCAACGGGGTACTCAAAATCCTCCCAAAGATTCATGTGGTAGCCCTTTGCAACATTGTAAATGCAATGATGCGGCTGCAGCATTTCCCCATTGCCTGGAAGGAAGCGACAGTAATCTGCCTTCCCAAACCCGGCAAACCCCTAAATGTAGCCTCCAGTTACCGCCCTATCAGCCTCTTCTGCACTCCCAGCAAAGTCGCTGAAAATGTTATCCTCAACCGCCTCCTCAAATTTATTGACGAAAATAGCGTTTTTCCCGATTTTCAACACGGTTTCCGCCGCCGTCACGGCACATGCCACCAACTCCTACGTGTTGTCGAATTTATTGCGGATAGCCGCAATAAAAGACGGCACACCTCCATGCTCCTCCTCGACATAAAACAAGCCTTTGATAGAGTCTGGCACAATGGTCTTGTATACAAGATGATTGAACTAGGCTTCCCCCCCTACCTAATCGGAATCACTAAATCCTTCCTATCCAACAGATCTCTAAGAGTCCGAGTAGGCAAAACGCTCTCCTCCCCACAAAAAATCTCTGCCGGAGTCCCCCAGGGCTCCAAACTCTCCCCTGCCCTCTTTGACACAATGTCTTACGACTTCCCCTCCCAGGATAACATTTTCAATGCGCAATACGCTGACGACACAGGCATACTATACTCCTCTAAAACTAAATGTCACTCCTCATCCGTACTAAACAAATTCATACCCGTCCTCCTAGCATGGTACCACAAATGGGGGTTCTGCCTCAATGAAGCCAAATCCGAGGCAGTCTTCTTCTCACACCGGGATATCCACCCCACCAAACTAAAAGTAGGCGATCACGCAATAGAATGGAGTAACTCCGCCAAATACCTAGGAGTTATCTTAGACAGGAAACTCAACTGGAATAAGCAAGTCACAGCAGCCCGCAACAAAATCAATGGTGCCTTCCTATCCTTGAAACCTTTCTTCCATAACAAGAAAATATCCCAACATTACAAGCTCCGAGTATTCAACGCCATTATCCGCAGCATTGGCACCTATGCAATCCCTGTATGGGGCCAAGCCGCTTCCCTTAAATCCCTCAATAGCACATACACGGTGTTCAAAAAGTAACTGGCACGACCAGTATACCCGTGTTCAGAATAACATTCTAAGCACTTTTTCCCTTTTGGCATAATTCGTAATTTTGGCTAATTATCGAGTTATGGTCAATCAAAAACTTTGATAATTAGCCAATCAGCGCGCGGATAGGCGCTGGTGGGCGGGGCTTTTGCCAGCGGGGAGAGCGGCTTGGGCGTGGCGCTGCCTCATCGTGCCTCCCCACTTCGCGGGCCCGTCAGCACACGGACACGCACGCACACTCGCGCGGTACCGCCGGGAGTGTGCGTGCGTGAGTTCGGAGCAGTCAAGACGCAGGGGTCTGTCGGTTGTATGCTTATCCCTCGGGAATCTGTAGGTTTTCAGGTCCCCGAGGGAGAAGCAAGCGAGTGCCCGCTTTTGCCCGATTTTTGCTGTAACGGGCAAAGGCGGGCACACGGCGGGCTTCTCCCTCGGGAATCAGCATGTGTTCAGATCCCCGAGGGAGAAGCAAGCGAGTGCCCGCTTTTGCCCGATTTTTGCTGTAACGGGCGAAGATGGAAACACGACGGGCTTCTCCCTCGGGAATCTGAACACATGCAGATTCCCGAGGGAGAAGCAAGGGAGAGAGTGCGGCCGCTTCAGCACGTTATTTACAGAAACGGGCTAAAGCGGCCGCCTTCATTCGCTTTAGCCCGTTACGTCCAAAAAATGGGCTAAAGCGAGCGCATTTCCCGCTTCTCTCCCGGGGATCTGAAAACGCGCAGATCCCCGAGAGAGAAGCGAAAGAAGGCGGCCGTTTTAGCCCGTTTCTGTAAACAAACGGCTTAAGCGGCCGCATTACCCGCTTCTCCCTCGGAAATCTGCATGTCTTCAGATTACCGAGGGAAAAGTAAGAGAGAGAGTGCGGCCGCTTCAGCACGTTTTTTGAAAGAAACGGGCTAAAGCGGCCGCATTCTTTCGCTTTTCTCTCGGGGATCTGAAAACGCGCAGATCCCCGGGAGAGAAGCGCGGAATGCGGCCGCTTTAGCCCGTTTTTTCGACATAACGGGCTAAAGCGGCCGCATTTTTTCGCTTCTCTCTCGGGGATCTGCGCGTTTTCAGATCCCCGGGAGAGAGGCGGGGAATGCGGCCGCTTTAGCCCGTTTTTTTCGACATAACGGGCTAAAGCGGCCGCATTCTTTCGCTTTTCTCTCGGGTATCTGCGCGTTTTCAGATCCCCGGGAGAGAAGCGGGGAATGCGCTGGCTTTAGGCCGTTTTTTCGACGTAACGGGCTAAAGCGGCCGCATTCCCCGCTTCTCTCCCGGGGATCTGAAAACGCGCAGATCCCCGAGAGAGAAGCGAAAGAAGGCGGCCGTTTTAGCCCGTTTCTGTAAACAAACGGGCTTAAGCGGCCGCATTACCCGCTTCTCCCTCGGAAATCTGCATGTCTTCAGATTACCGAGGGAAAAGTAAGAGAGAGAGTGCGGCCGCTTCAGCACGTTTTTTGAAAGAAACGGGCTAAAGCGGCCGCATTCTTTCGCTTTTCTCTCGGGGATCTGAAAACGCGCAGATCCCGGGAGAGAAGCGCGGAATGCGGCCGCTTTAGCCCGTTTTTTCGACATAACGGGCTAAAGCGGCCGCATTTTTTCGCTTCTCTCTCGGGGATCTGCGCGTTTTCAGATCCCCGGGAGAGAGGCGGGGAATCCGCTGGCTTTAGGCCGTTTTTTCGACGTGACGGGCTAAAGCGGGCCGCATTCTTTCGCTTTTCTCTCGGGGATCTGCGCGTTTTCAGATCCCCCGGGAGAGAGGCGGGGAATGCGGCCGCTTTAGCCCGTTTTTTCGACATAACGGGCTAAAGCGGCCGCATTCTTTCGCTTTTCTCTCGGGGATCTGCGCGTTTCAGATCCCCGGGAGAGAGCGGCCGCATTCTTTGCTTCCTTGTTGGCAAGTTAATTTTTTTTTTTTTTTTTTTTTTATCCGAGGAGAGGGGGAAATGCTTTATGCACCATAAGGGAAGCATCGGGCTTCCCTCGTGTGTGTGACTGCACCAGTCTGCACTGGTACTACACACTAAAACCCCCTGTCCTTTTTGACAAACGAATCGTTTGCCAGCGTTTTATTTTTGGTAGCCCTGAAAAGGGCTGTTTTAAAAAATCAATATAAATTACAGGAATTGCTCGACGTGCCGTCCATCACGTTCCAGCACCAACTCGGCTCTCCTCCTAACGTTATTTATAGCTCTTCGAATCATGTTTTCGTCTGCTGCTACTGACGCGAAGGCTTCATCAATGCGGCGGCGGCACTCATCCCTATCGCGAACAGGATTCTTGTACACGATCTCCTTAATATAACCCCACAGAAAGAAATCTAGTGGGGTTATATCAGGAGAACGTGCGGGCCAGTGAATGGGTCCTCCGCGGCCAATCCACCGATCCGGGAACACCATATCGAGATGGTCCCTCACATCTCGCGTAAAATGTGGAGGAGCGCCATCGTGCTGAAATAGCATGTTTTGACGGCGCTGCAACTCCACATTCTCGAGCAATCCTGGCAGCTGGTCTCTCAAAAACTGGAGGTACGCCGCACCATTCAAACGAGGTGGAAGGTAAACCGGCCCAATCTAAATGTATTATAGGGAATGATATAAAAAAACATTATATTAATTAATAAATAATTCTTGTATTTAAAAAAATACTTACAATTTCTCCGTTCACTATTCCGGCCCAGACATTGATGCTCCATCTGTGCTGGAAATGTACCACTCTGGTCATTCGTGGATTTTCTTCAGACCAGTAGTGGTAATTATGCTGATTCAACAGCCCAGATGTTGTGAATGTGCACTCATCAGTGAACAAAATATTTAATAAAAAGTTTGGGTTTGCCCGCAATTGGGCCAGCAAACCTCCACAAAAATTCACACGGTGTTGAAAATCGCCGGGCAGCAAGTCTTGTACACTTCGGTAATGGTAAGGATGCCTACCAGCATCCCTTACCACACCATTTACCTGGCTATGGGACAGGTCAAGCTCCCGAGCAACAGCACGCGTACTGGTGGTTGGGTCGGCATCAAAATTTCTGAGGATTCTCTCCTCCATTGCCACATTCAATACTTCGCAAGGACGTCCAGCACGTTCGATAATGGGCATAACGTTCCCAGTCTCGGTAAATCGTATGTACGCATTTCTAATTGTATCGCGTGTAGGATGCCGATCATTCGGCCACCGCTCGCGATAAAGATTAGCAGCATGAGCGACGACACCGTTGCACTCAATGTATACCTGAACCATGCGAATGTAATCAGCGACAGTGTAAGGAACACGCGCGTGATCCATGGTTCAAGCGAGACTAACATTTCCACAAGCGAACGGAAAAAATTATTAAATAAACAAAAGTATCGCGATTTTGTTTTAAGGCGCTCCAAGTCCGCCGCAAGCGTTTCAGAAAACAACTACCGCTAGCGGCGGCACCCACTCCAGAAAACAAATGATTTTAAAAAAAAATTCATATTTAAAGACAATTGAGAATCTACTACGTAGATTGTCAATTTGAGAAAAATTACAAAAACTATTTATGCAAATTTAATTCAAATTTACATAAAAAAAAACATACAATTATTTATGTAATTTTTAAAAATGATTAAAAGCGAGACGCGTTCTCGCAATAGCCCGTTTCTGTAAAAAACGGCCTAATGCGAGCGCATTCCCCGCTTCTCTCCCGGGGATCTGAAAACGCGCAGATCCCCGAGAGAAAAGCGATAGAATGCGGCCGCTTTAGCACGTCACGTCAAAAAAAACGGGCTAAAGCGGCCGCATTCCCCGCCTCTCTCCCGGGGATCTGAAAACGCGCAGATCCCCGAGAGAAAAGCGAAAGAATGCGGCCGCTTTAGCCCGTCACGTCAATAAAACGGGCTAAAGCGGCCGCATTCCCCGCCTCTCTCCCGGGGATCTGAAAACGCGCAGATCCCCGAGAGAAAAGCGAAAGAATGCGGCCGCTTTAGCCCGTCACGTCAAAAAAACGGGCTAAAGCGGCCGCATTCCCCGCCTCTCTCCCGGGAATCTGCACGTTTTCAGATCCCCGAGAGAAAAGCGAAAGAATGCGGCCGCTTTAGCCCGTCACGTCAAAAAAAAACGGGCTAAAGCGGCCGCATTCCCCGCCTCTCTCCCGGGGATCTGCGCGTTTTCAGATCCCTGAGAGAAAAGCGAAAGAATGCGGCCGCTTTAGCCCGTTACGTCGAAAAAAACGGGCTAAAGCGGCCGCTGTTTGAATTTCCCGCGAGCCGCCGGGGGGTTCGCGTGTGCTCCGGGAGATGGCGCTGCGCAGCGGCGCTGCAGGGCGGACAGCGTGGGGAAGCGAGCGGCTTCCTCAGTCCCGTTCCAGTGCTCGACCGAGCAGGAGCTCCAAGAAAACCAAGTTGTAGCACTGTTTCTCATCGTGAATAAAGCCTTCATTTAATAGACGACGACCGAACGCATTTTTCTTCGCCCCATACCCGCGCTGGGATTTTTACATTGGTCCTTCGAGCCGGATCCTCTACGAGCAGGTTGTGGAGTGGAGCTGCGAGCTGTTGGCACGTAGGTGGCACTTCCGCGAGCATCCGACGGATCGAGCATTTTCGTCGCAAGGTGGGTGCGTGCGTTTCGACATGTGGAGATACGGAGTGCAGTGCGCGAGTGTTCTCGGGCCGTTCAACGTTCGCGACGTGCCTACGCCACGTGGCCAACATGGCGGCCGAGACCCGGGCCGCGCGATCCGGGCTCTTCGAGCAAAGCTCGTCGCGATGGTGCGCGCGCCGCCGTCTTTGTACGCGTCACTTCCGGCCGGCCGGCGTGCGGCGTGGCATTGTGCGCCGTGTGAACGCCACGTGGCCAACATGGCGGCCGAGCGCTCGCCAGGTGATCCGAACTCGTCGAGCGCCCCACGTCACGATGACGTGTGCGCCGCCATCTTGGACGGTGAGATGAGGCGCAAGCTCCGCTCGCTCGCCGCGAGCACCGATGCGCGGGCACTCAACTGATTCGATACGGTAACCAACTGCCCGTCATTTCTATCAATGCCGCGAGTGAATAGTAACGGCTCGCTCATGGCCTCGCCACCCGAGCTATGGCTCGAGGGAGAGTCGCGTGTAGCGAGGTTCTCGCGTCATCTGCGTCGCCACTGTCGCCCGCGTGACGTCGGACTCGAGGCGGGCCTTGCTTCGCGTCGTGGAGGTGTCGCCATGTGGGTTGGCATGCGCACTCGCTGGGGCGAGCCTGCGCGTTGTCCTCGGACGGAGGGACTCGCCGTCGCGGCCTCGGGGGCCGGCGGCTCGGGTCGATTGCGAGCTTCTCGTGCGAGAGAATCGAGCCCATTGATGCGAGTTTTAGTGCGGCGGTGCATGCGCGGAGCGTGGTAAGGAAGGGCTCGCCGGCTCGACCTTGGTGGTCGCCGGTCCGAGCGTTGCTCGCGGCCGCGGTCTCGCGGGGTGCCGGTTCGGGCGTGGCTCGCCGTCGCTGCCCCGGCGAGCGGTTGTTCGAGCGGGCGTCTCGAACGCAGGAGGCGTTTGTCTGCGCTTTGCGCTCGCCACCGCCGCATCGGCTGGCGGTGCTTCGAGCTCGCTCTCCTTTCAGGCCACTCGCCGTTCCACCTCGGGTGACGGTTCGAGATGGGTCGGGCGTTGCCCTCCCTGAGACATCACGTCTGACCTCGTCATGTCGATGCGCCGTGGCTCGAGGCCGATTATCATGAGCCCTGAAATTCGAGGTTCGATCGCTTCCCGCGATCGTGGGATCGCGGTCGATTGGTCAGCCTCCTATCGCGTGAGCTCGGAATGCGGTCGCGGTGCTCGACCCCGCGTTGCGTCCTCCACTCACCTCGAGTGTCGAGTTGACTTTTGCTTGATCCGCAGGTACGATGGATGATCTTCTCGTGACTCAGCGGGCGCTTGTCGGCGTAATCCAGGCCTTCGCCGCCGCCGTGACCGGTGTTGCAGCCGATTCGTGGACCTTGGGGATGGTGCAGGCCAGGCGAGAGATGCTGATGGGCTACTGGAGGGACTTCCAGGCCAACCACCTCGGGTTGATCTCGACCGTGCCCGA
The DNA here is from genome assembly GCA_018906775.1 of Sycophila sp. Sp_5. Taxonomy (NCBI): domain Eukaryota; kingdom Metazoa; phylum Arthropoda; class Insecta; order Hymenoptera; family Eurytomidae; genus Sycophila; species Sycophila sp. Sp_5. The sequence goes on from JACCID010000159.1 coordinate 278,655, forward strand.
GGATTCGACCGATTACGACCGAGCCACCGTCTACTCCGACATCGAGACCGCCTTCCTCAACTACCAGTCGGTGCTCTATGATGTCCAACGCCGCTTGGAGGGCCCGCCAGCCCCTGCTCCCCTGCCGGGGGGCGGTCGTCCCGAGCCGCCGGGAGCGGACTTTGGGGTCGCCCGGCTTCCTCACATCGACATCCCGCCTTTCTCTGGGCGCCGAGAGGACTGGGAGCCTTTCCGGGACCTGTACCGAGCCATGATCCATGACGATACGCGGCTGAGCGATGTCGCCAAGTTCTTCTACCTGCGGACCCTCGTTCAAGGCGAGGCTCGTGAAGCCCTGGAGACGATGCAGCTGACCGAGGCCAACTACCAGCCGGCCTGGGCGACTCCTGCCGCGCCGCTACGAGCACCGTCGCTCCCTCATCCAGGACCACCAAGCTGCGCTCCGCGAGATGCGCCCGCTGCGAGGAGAGTCCTCCTCTGGGCTCAGAGCTTTGGTCGACACGCTCACTCGCCACCGGGACCAACTGCAGGCCCTGGACTGCCCCGTGGGCTCTTGGGACGATTGGTTCACGTCCATTGCGGCCCTCCTGCATGGATCCGGCGACGCGCCGAGCCTGGGAGGATGAGCTCGACCGATTGCACCCACGCTCCTTCGACGTCTCCACCCCCCCGGCGGCCTCCAGCCGCCTCGAGGAAGCATCTGTGACGTTCGCGCCCAGCTGTCGGAGTTTCTCAGCGCCGGTGCCACATGGACCGTTGTGTTGAAACAGCGGCTCCTGCGCGGCCCTCTAGTCGAGGAGCGACCGGATCCTCCACCCAGCGAGGGGCTTGGGTCCTCGCCACTTCTACCGCCCGCCTCATCGTGCCCTGTATGCGAAGGGGCCCACTACGTCGGCCACTGCGAGCGGTTCCTGGCCATGAGTCCCGAGGCTCGCCGGCGACCTGGTCAATCGGAAGAGACTCTGCTTCAAAACTGTCCCCGCTCGGGCCACCCCGGGCCCGGTCCTGCCTCTCTCGGGCCGTCTGCCAGGCATATCAAGCCGTCCACACACCGCTGCTGCACGAGGGGGGATCGCAAGCGCCCCACGAGCGAAAACCGAAGTAAGTCGTGCGCCCAACAAACAACCGCGGCTTGCAGCCTCCGCCACCTGGCAACTACGTGACTAGTGTCTTGCCCACCGCCGCTGTTCGCCTGGACGATGGACGCTCCGGGTTTTTCTGCGCACGGGCTCTGCTCGACCCATGCTCCGAGATATCTCTGGTGTCGCACAGGCTGTCAGCAAGGTTCAATCCGCTGCCAGAGCGGAGCGAGGTTTTCATCAGCGGAGTCGGAGTCAAATAATGGAGCGTGCCTCTGTTAAGGTCCAGCTGACGCTCCACCAGGTCGACCAGTCGCCGCCCCTTCGTTTCACCGCCCACCGCATTCGCACCCTGGGCCTCTCAACTCCTGCGTTGACGGTCAGCCAACAGACGCTCCGCTTGTGGCAGGACTTCCCATTGCGGACCCACACTTCTGGCTTCCCGGCGAGGTCGACCTTTTGCTCGGCGCGGACGTCCTTCCCGACCTCATGAGAGCCGGGATTTCAACGGCAGGAGGGACCTGGTCGCTCAGCACACTTCGTTTGGGGTGGAACCCTGTCCGGGACGGGCCCTGCAGCAGGCGCCCTCCATCCAAGCGACCAGCTGCACCACGGTGATGGCTGATCTGAGCCCCCTCTGGCATCAGCAGCTTCGAGTTCTACTCCAAAGGTTTTGGGAGGTGGAGGGGACCTGCCCCGTACAGCGCGCCCCTCTCCGCACGATGAGGGCCTGCGAGCAGATGTTCCTCGAGGCATCGTCGCTTGCGGACGGCCGTTACGTCTACGCCTGCCCGTGATAGCCCGCTGCCAGGGTTCGCTGGGTGAGAGCTACGCTGGAGCCCTTGGCTGCACTCCAGTCGCTGCAGCAGCGACTTCGGCGCGATCCGGTGCTGGGCCGAGGGAGTATCGCTTCGTTCATGAGCGAGGTACCCTACGCCTGGGGCACACTGAGACCGGTGGACATGCCCCCGAACCCAACAAGCGCAGAGGGCCAGTACTACATGCACACCATCCATCTGGCAGCAGAGGATCGCCGCCGCAAGCTGAGGGTCGTGTTTAACGCGTCCAGGCCCACGTCCTCCGAGTCCAGCCTGAACGACGTCTGCTACACGGGGCCCCAAACGTCCAGACGGAGCTTTGGAGCGTGTTAACACGGTGGGCGGCGCCAATCGAGTGGCTTCTCCCCTGCACCGACATCCGGATGAGAAGATAAGATAGATAAGATAAGATATCCTTTATTCGCCCTGTGAGGGCCAAAATTAACATGTACAGAAAACTTTCATAACAAAATTTATAGGTACAACGTATTTCCTTAGTAAGGATTACCTTTGACGTTATAATTACAAGACAACAGCCGGTGATATAGTCTAGTTACAAATAAATAAATAAAATAATAAATACATTTTTGTGTACTAGTGTTATCACAGATATTGAAAATATCACAGTCAAGTTAGAAAGATATTAAAAATATCACAGTCTAAGCAATTGCGTAGGTCTATAATTTTCTTATTCTCTGGACCCATGCCCAGCAGAGTAGATGAAGTATGATGTTGTAGGTCAGGGGTCTATCGCCAACAGGTGCTGGCGCAGCATCCTCTTGAAAGCTGTATAAGATGGCAGGTGGCGGATAGGAGCAGGAAGGGAGTTCCATAAGCGAGCTCCCTGTACTTGGAATGCCCTGGCTCCAGTTTCAGTGCTCGCTCTGGGGATGTTCAGTTCCTGCGGTTCACCCCTAGTAGTGGCTCTCGGAGAGTGCAGAGAAAAGAAATCGAGTAAATAACTCGGCTCCCTCATTCTGATAATTTTGTATAATAGCAGTGCTGTGAAGTACAGCCTGCGGGAGTCCGTTCTGAGCCATCCCAATCGCCTCCTGTAGGGGGAAATGTGATCATCCCTCCTAACTCCGTAAAACGTATCTCACACATGCATTGCTTAATCTTTGCAATCGGATACGTTGTTTTCGTCCGTTGCGGTCTAAGCATACGACTGTGCAGTAGTCAGATGTGGTTGGACTAAAGACTCGACTACTCTCCTGCGTAGAGCCTCATTGGTGCAGCCCCGTATAAACCGCAGACCGTAAAGGGCTTTATTGACTTTCTTTCTTGGATGGAGTTCAATCTGCGGCCTCCACGATAATTTATTGTCCAATACAACACCAAGGCTGGTGACCTGTGCGCTGAATGGAACGTATACTCCGTTCCCCAGCCCAACACCTGGTAGTGACATGCTGTTTAATGTCGTTCACATTTCTGTTTGAGCCAAGTAAATTGCTTTGGTTTCTTACCGGTGTGTTGAGCCGGAGCCCGAAACACGCCGCCCACCCCGCCACTTTTGTGACGCTAGAGACAGTCGAGTCAGACCATCTGATAAGTCCTCTTTTGCAATATGAAGATATATTTGAAGGTCGTCTGCATAGAAAATGTGCTTAATGTCGAGTCCGTATAGTCTGTTATGTAGGTCATTGACGTAAAGGCAAAAGAGTAGGGGACCCAGGACGGACCCTTGTGGAACTCCCAGATTGGTTTCTATGTACTCTGAATTTCCGTTTTTTGCAGAGATAACCATCTGAGAGCGACCTTGTAGAAATGATTTAATCCAATGAAGAGCCGCCCTGGTAAACCCCAAGCCTCTCAACTTTCCCAGAAGCTTAGCTGGGGAGATGGTATCAAATGCCTTACTGAAATCGAATAGAAGAAGCAGAGTTACCTTTCTCTTGTCAATGGCCATGCGCACATCGTCCGTCAGTTTGAGTAGTGCTGTCTGCGTACTGTGGTGTTTACGAAAACCCGTCTGGAAGGGATCTAGTAATTTTTGTACTTTTAGGTACTCCGTGATTTGGTCATGGGCTATTTTTTTCAGAACCTTAGAAAGGAAGCTAGGCAGCGCTATAGGTCGAAAATCCGAGGTGGTCGTCGGGGCTACTTTCTTTTGCAGGGTTATGACCTGCGCTCTCTTCCAAGCCTCCGGAAAAATGCCCTTCGCAAAGGAGGAGTTGAATAGTCCCACGATATATTCTCCGATGGTAGGAAGTGCTTTCACCACCACTGATTGTGGGATTCCATCCTCACCGTCTCGCCTGCGAGGAGAAAATGTGATATCGCTAGACCACGTCATTGAAATTGACATGGTTTAAAGTTAAAACCATCATCATCGCAGAGGTTTATAATGATGTTAGCTTCGTTAATGTCTTCTGAGGGAGAGGATGAAACGTCGGTGAAATGCTCATTGAGGGCACTTGAGGTAAAACCGTGAGACCCCTCCTCCTTTCGCTTTGGGAGAAGGCCAAGGTTCCGCATCTCCTTCCATACATTTTGTTCTCATCGAGAGATGTTACAAGATGTTTTTGTATGTAGAGTCCCGTTCATAATTTAAGCGTTGCTTGACCTCCCTGCTCAGTCTTAGATACTTATCAAGAAGCAACGCCTCTGATGTACACTTATATCTCCTGAGAATTGCGTTTCGCTTATTGACAAGCTGCCTAAGCTGAGGACCTAAACCAAGGGAGCACATTTCTTTTTTGGGCAAACCTGTTTAATTGGTGCCAACACATTAATAGCTAAATTAAGATTAGTGTCATAGCAGACAAAGCACCTTCCCGGTTGATTTCTTGGGAATTCATGGCATTCCAGTCACATTCAGAGAGCACTTCATTCAGAGAATCAGCTTTGATGCTGTTGTAATCTCTGTAAGAGAACGATTATATTACAGGGTCAGGACTGTGAATATCTATGGTGACGTCTAATAAGCTGTGCTTTCCGAAGTGTGGCAGCCATTCATTCCCATAATTCAGTACTAAGTCGTTATCGTCCGTCATCATTAAGTTAATCCACGTGTGAGAGCGAAGATGTTCTACTGTGTCGGTCCATGCGGCACTAATTGCATGGAGAGCTCACTGGCAAGACGCTTGATGGTATTTGCATTGTCCGAAGTCGCCAACAGTTCAGCATTCAAGTCCCCCATTATCACCTTATAATTAAACTCCGAGACCAGAGAACGTAAGACAGGAAAAATTAGAGTCGCGTTGCATCTGTATTTTAGGTGGTCTGTAAATGATCCCCACTAGAATGGGGGGACCATCCCCCCTCTGCACGGAACAAAAAAGATACTCTGGGATTCCAGGTTTGCCTGGTCCTTCAGTGTTAGATTTCCAAGATTTTTACTATATACTCGCTCCAAACGAAGAGGAGAACGCCTCCTCCATTTACATTGCGATCCTGCCTTACAGTCGAATAAACAGGGACCCAATGAGGCCGTCGTCGACAACTGGATCTAGCCAGGACTCCGCAATTGCAAAAATATGGAAGGAAGGATGATCCGCAAGGAAAAGATGGAGCTCTCCAATGTGCGCTCTGATAGAGTTTACATTTAAGAACCCCGCCTTAAAGGAACCCTTGCCACTCCTTCCTGCAGTTCAGGGTTCCAAGAACTGCAAAAGCGACATCGCCCACAGCATCAGGTGGGATCTCAGATCCCTTCCTGAATAACCCGTTGACGATCACTTCGCAGCCGTCGGTCGGCGCATGGTTAACGCGAGCACCCATATCACCGGAGCTCTGCCCAGGAGAGGAAACTCTGTGCGGGGCACAAGCCTCAGTCTCACCAGCTGGTAAAGTTTGTTCTACCTCAGAGGGTAGTCGAGTGTGAGCAGCAATGAAAGCCCTCCAATGCACGTGTACTTGCTGCAAGTTATCATTTTGTTCCTCGGCACGCTTGAGCAGCAGCTTAGTATTAGTGTTGGTGTCTTTCAACACTCCAGGGTGGAGACCCTGGCTGTTAAATTCGCTATTTCACACTCTGGTCCGTCCGTCGAAATAATGGGAACAGCATGTGAAACAGGGTCGCCCCCCAAGATGGACTTAAGATCGTCCAGCTGCTTCTCAAGCATGTTGAAAGCGTTGAAAAAAGAGCTCCATTTTGCTCACTGGTATTAAAACGTGGGATAGACCCATTAAGCTGTTATCTCCTAGCGGAGGATCCGACGCGTCATTTTCTGATAGCGGGAGAGATGTGGATCTCTCCGTTGTTTGCATAGTGTTGTTAAGGCACGGGCTCACTGCTTCGCTTGTCTTTATTTCACCTGTGCTAGTCTGCTCTGTGTCGGTCGGTGCCTGCAACTCTGCAACCCGACCGACAGCAAGAGAGGCCAGCAGCGGGCGCCTGGTGGGCTTGCTTTTCCAGCCAGACTCGTCCATGCTCTCCCGGAGTAACGAGCGTGAACTTAGGTGGGGAGCTCCGCGCGTTGGTGCTGACGGTGGACGTCAGCGTTGGCGTGGAGACCCTCGAAATCTGGCGGGGGGGCCGCCTGGGTTATTGCTCCAGCAAGGCGAGCCAAGCTTCTCGTCGCTCGAGCTGCTACCTTTATGTTTGCTGTTGTGTTTTCGCGACACGCATCGCACGGCGCGCTTGTTTTCCTCTGTACACACTTAAAATGACAGGGCCGCTTGCAGATGGAGCAACTGTTTATAGGTCTCACACATACTCCGCCGCAAACGACACATGTCGCAGAGGAAGATGTACCTGCGCTTGGAGAGGGCATGATGGTCTGTTCGCTTCTGTTTTGACGTCTGCTCGGTGTGTACACAGGTGTGGTGGTGTTGAGCTTGTGTTCGTCTGTGCGTGTGTTGTGCGCGCGAAAAGGCAGCCGACTCCTTCTTAACCTCTTTCAGCGGGAATTAATGTTTTAAAAAGGTCTCCCTGGCTCGTTGGGATGAAGCCATGCGGGTGTGCTCCGGTAGCATGGAGCCTGTGGGAGACTGGTTCTGCTAAAAACAGTATAGCGCTCACAGACGCATGTGAGTATGCGTAAAGATTTAAATAAGTGAGAGCGCCTAGAAAGGCGTCTTGTCGCTTACCGATCCAGGGATAGTAAAGAGCAATGGAAGGAGAAATCGAAGATTTGACACCAGTTACAACCGTTTTTTGACAAAGAAAAAAATCAACAATAAATTATTTACCGAGTAATATGATAATGACAATAAAGAAGGAATCGCTGGAAGTTAATAGAATAAATGAGTTAAAAAAACAATTGCGGTATGAACACGTTGAAGAAAAACTACAAAAGCCAATTGAAAAATTAATTCAAGAATATTGTCGATGTTTTTTATTTAAAAGGCGAAAAATCGGGAACAATAAATATTATAACACATAACATCCCCACTACTGATGAAGTACCTGTTTATACAAGACCGTTAGATTTCTTCAAGCTCTAATGGATGAATTAGAAAGACAATTACAAGAATTAATTGATAATAATATAATAGAGCCTTCCTGTTCAAATTATGTTTCACCGGCCTTTTTAGTTGCAAAACACCGGACAGCAAGGGAAATTAACGTTATCGTCTAGTAGTCGATTTTCGACAATTAAATGACAAACAATGACACAATGAGAATTTTGAAAATTTTTTACAAAAAGTGCGAGCAGCTAATCTTCATTTACAGCCTGATAAATGTGAATTTTTAAAAACCGAAGTTACTTATTTGGGCCATATGTTAAGCCAAGACGGGGTAACGCCCGATCCTAACAATTACAAAGAGAAAGTGCGCATTTAGTCACGTTCGAGATGCGTCATTGGGGAAAAACACATTACCAGATTTATGACGACCCGACCCTTGCGCGTCGACCGCCCGACCCCTAATTACCGCTGTGTCTATACCTGGACTCAGGAAATTTTCGTCCAATATATAAACGAACTCTGTTAATAACAATAAATTGTTTCAACTGTTTTATACATCAATAGATATTTAAATTACAAACAAATCAATACGAGCCCGAAAAAAAAATCGAACAAGGCCTTCTAAGCGAAATGAAGAAAATTCAAATAATTATTTTTAAGTTTAAAATTGTTATAACTTTCTTCCTAAAAACATTTTACACAATATTCCTTTCTAATTAATTAATAGTCTCTTCATGAATAATGTAACCTATTTTAATAATAAATTTCTGCAAAATTTCATATAAAAATAAGACATAAATATCGAATTAATTATTTTCGAGTTTGAAATTGTTATAACTTTCCTTCTATAGATATTCAACACTGTTTTATTTTTGCAATAGATTTGTAATCTTTTTACGAATATTATAGTATAATAATGATTTCTTATAATATTTCTTATAAAAAAAGGGCAACAAACAAGAAAATCAGAAAACTCAGAAATTCGAAATTAATAATTTTCACACATAAATTCACTATAACTTTTTCTCTATAAACATTTGACACACTTTTATTATTGCAACGAATTTGTTGTCTCCTCGCGAATACTGTGATAAATTTTAATAGTGGAGATTATAAAATTTCAAGTCGAAAAAGATGAAAAATGCAGAAATCAAAAAAATCAAATTTTTCTATTTCTAAACTTAAATCGTTAAAACTTCTTCTCTATGAATATTTAACATAAAATTATTTTTGAATCAAATTTGTAATTCATTTGTGAATTGTGACGTGTAATTCCGCGGAGACAAGGTTCCCCCAGGCAACGAGGACGCACGAGGCATGCTTGGAGCGCTGGGGAGCAGCGCTGACGACACGCACACTCACTCGCACACTCAAACAACCACCGAAGCAACCATGAGAGGGCACGACGACCTGGACATCGGCCGCGAGGATGACAGCTTGGCGGCAAATGAAAATGCGGCAAGCGGGACGGCGCGAGAGGCGCGCAGGTGCCACGAACGAAGGCTTGAGCTCGACTATAAGCAGGGCCGTATGAAGTGCCCGCGCCTCCGCCCGCGCAATTAATGCAGGCGGTGGCGCAGCGCACGTTCGCCATTTTCGCGAGTCCTAGCGTACACACAATGCCTCCGCCATAATGAAAGTACTCGCGGGCCGTCCGCGAATTGAGGGCGCGCGCGCCGCGACTAGATCGTCCTGCAGGGCGATTCTAGGCGCGATAATGAAGTACTCGCGCGACACTGTAACATTCGGGTTTCTTATGTGGCAGGAGGAGGTATTCCGATTTGCCGCTGATCTCAGTACGATCAAGCGACACTAATCGCGAACGATCTTATTACGACCGTTAAAACCCAAGTCGCTACACTCAAATCGTGCGCAACGCCTATTGCGATACGAGTCAAAACACTCGCAACCCCCTTTGCGCGGCACTTTTAATCACAATACGTACTTTTTGCACTAAACGGAAATAATTAATCACTTTTATTTATATTTAAACTATATTATATTTTATTCATAATCAAATGTAATAGAAAAATAAATACAAAAAATTAAACTTTGCTTAAATCTTAGATTCCCCTGAGCGCGCTCATTTTTATACACTAGTAGGGCTTCGCTCTGCCCTTCGCCTCGGTAAGTCTAGAACAAAACGATAATAAATACTAATTAATAAATTGCTACGCTTATACTACAAATCGCAAATCTTTAAACAAATTAAACCGGCTCAGCCTAATGCAAGGAATACATTAATAACAATTACTCTGTATTTAATTTAGATTTATATAAATTATAACATTAAGATACTCACAAAATTGTTAAAATACACAATAATAAAATAAAAAAAAAAAAAATAATAATAATAAACGATTTTATGTACGAACGACGCTTTTTTCCCAAAGATCGCTCGTACTAGGATACGTGGGGAGATGTTACGTCATGAAAAAGGGTTACAAATAGCAAGTGAAGAATGATAATTGAACATTTTCACGACATACCAAACTCAAAGAACAGATTAACCCAGAGTATAAGTTTAAAAGTTTACGAGAATTACGTTGGGTTCATTAACAAAATCAAGGCTTCCCTACATTGGGGAAAACGAAATACTTTGTAATCAAACAAGAGATCTAAAAACATGTAACTGAAAAGTGTTATTACGCTAGATATCACCCCAGAAGAAGCTTGGCCAAGCACCGACGCAATAAGGAGGGTTGCTA